>JAJPUD010008545.1:32181-63920 GCA_023553655.1 Myrmecobius fasciatus | reverse complement strand
GGGGGGGGTGGGGGGAAGGAGGGGAAAAGCTTGGGAAAAAATAGTTTTTGCAAAGGTCAATGTAGAAAAATCATATGTTTTGTAAATAAAAAGCTTTTAACAAAAAAAAAGAAAGAAAATTTTTTAAAAAGGGATATGGTTATGCCAATTTACTCCTTTAAGACTTTCTGCTCAGTAGAAATCACATTCCATATATTGTTTTCTCCATTAGAATATAAACTCTCTGAGATGTTTTGTATTTATATCCCCAATGTTTAGCACATAGTAAGATAAGAATATTAAAAAATTTATATGTATACATATATTCGATTTGTCAAGTATTTTAACATAATTAACATGTAGTGGACATCTTGCCATCTAGGGGAGGGGTGGGGAGTAGGGGGGGAAAATTTGTAACAGAAAGCTTTGTAAGGGTCAATGTTGAAGAATTACCCATACATATGTTGTTTTTTTAAAAAATTTTTTATTAAAGCTTTTTATCTGTATAACATACGTATGCGTAGTTCCTCAGCATTGCTCTTTACAAAGCTTTCCAGTACAAATTTTACCCCCAGCCCCCTCCCCTCCCCTAGATGCCAGGAAGTCCACTACATGTTAATAATGTTGAAATACTTGACAAGTTGTGCAAGAAAAATCCTATCTACAAGAAAAAAAGAAAATCAGAGAAAGGAAACACAATGCAAGCAAATATCAATACAGATCATGAAAATGTTACGTTGTGGTCCATATTTCATATCCCTCTCTCTGGGTGCATATGGTTTTCTTCAGTGAACAACTGGAACTGGTTTGAGACAATTCTTTGTTGCAGAGAGCCATGTCCATCAGAATTGATCATCATGTAATATTGTTGTTGCCATGTACAACGATCTCCTGGTTCTGGTCATCTCACTCAGCATCAGTTCATTCAAGTCTCTCCAGGCCTCTCTGAAATCGTCCTGCTGGTCGTTTCTTACAGAGCAATAATATTCCATAACATTCATATACCATAATTTATTCAGCCACTCTCCAATTGATGGGCATCTTTTCAATTTCCAGTTTCTAGCCACTACAAAAAGGGCTGCCACAAACATTCTTGCACATGTGGGGCCCTTTCCCTCCTCTAAGATCTCTTTAGGATATAGGCCCAATAGAAACACTGCTGGGTCAAAGGGTATGCACAATTTGATAACTTTTTGAGGATAGCTCCAAATTACTCTCCAGAATGGTTGGATCCGTTTACAATTCCAGCAATAATCATACATATGTTTTGCAAATAAAAAGTTTTAATGATAATAATAAAAAAAGAATTTTAAATATTTATTCATTTCATTCACAATTCACAAATTTAGCTTCTATGAAAACCAATGAAAAGGAAATTGATAATCTGAGTATTTTTAGGTTTCATTCCTTCATTTTTAGGTCTCTTGACTATCTAAATTCTTGGATTTCAGACTAGGATTTATTTTCATGAATGAATTTCAAAACAAGAAGTTACTAAACAGAAGGAAACACAAAAAGGAAATGGTAAGCTTTCAAAATTGCCTTTGATTCTTGTGTACAATTTTCACAAACAAGTCAGGAGGAAGGTAAATTGTGTAACAATACACCAATGCTGGCTAATTATACAACTACTCAGAGAAACAAACTTAAAGAATGAGATGATCATCAGTGGAACAGTATCAACCTGATGAAACTATTAAGTTATATACCACAAGTTCTTTCAATTCCTCTCCTGCCTTTTATAGCCAACTTCCTGGAAAGACTATATCTGTTCATTGGGTTGTGAGAAAAACACCAGTCAATCTCTAATCACCAAATAAATATGAATAATTTAACATCCTCAACATCATTACTGTCATCTTATTTTCATCTTTCTCACAAAAATTCAGAGAGAAACAGCCTGAGAAACTACTGCACAAATAGATAAAATGACTTTTCTATCTGAATAAGAGGATTATTAAGTAAGCTCATCTGCAGAAAGTAACCTTGGAAAAATTCCAGTAGATGACAGGATGACAGGGGTAACATTTACCTTACCTGTTCCCACAGTTTTAATTTTTTTTCTGGTTCAGTCTCTATTATATTATAAATACTTTTCATTCCATATAGTTTGGAAGTTATGAATATTTGATTGGTCAACACCTACTACAACATTGTTTTTCAAATTTTAAAAGATTAATTTTACATCCATGCAGTTATGGAATGCTTCTCTGCATTTATCACATTTATTGTTTCTTACTGCAAGGGTATCTTTTCTTATGGAAATAAAAAAGGGAAGGGTTGTTCACTGGTACATAAGGACCCCTAACACTGGCTTAGTTTTAAAATGTTATGTTATGTAGGTTTCACTGCATTTTTATTTATTTTGTTATATATTTCTCAATTACATTTTAATCTGGTTTGGGCTGCACTGGAGAGTGTGGTGGCATGAGCCGCATGTTTGACACCTCCATCTTATAGTACAGTAAGATTACATTGCATTAATGGTAATCTGTAAATCCATCAGGGCTGCTGTATATATTTTTATATGCACTTGTCACTCCCATTAGAATGTCAGCTTGTTGCAAGTAGGAACTAATTTATTTTTTGTACATGTAACCCTGGTACAGAGCATGGCACCTAACAGTTAATGAACAAATACTTGATTAACTAATATATATTAGTAGCAAGGGAATATTTCATCTGTCAGTCCATAAACTATTACTGAATAATTCTAAACACCAGATTCTGTCTTTCCAGGAACAAATTTTTAGAGCCTATAGATTACTTCTATAGTTCCTTGCTAATCTACAAACTCCTTAAAGATAAAACCATTTTATAATTTCTAGTGGCAATAACTTGGTCCGAATTATCACCATAAATCTTGCTATTTCCAGAAACAAATATGCATAACTCAGGTATTGGCCTAATACTTCTTTATTAACATATTGTTGGCTTGAGTTCATACAAAAGGACTTTCAAAAGTCTTTTAATTCCATTCTTGGATCTTAGCTGTTTCACAGGCTGCATCCAGAGGCAAGCAACTTTCAATTACATTAGACAAATCTAGTAGCATGTTCCTTTTATCAGCCTTTACTACACTGCTCAATTAAACAATGTTTACTTGTTCCAAAAGAATTGTTTATCACGTACTTCAAAAATGTGTTTAACAATATTCTTTTACCTTAGGTTGATGGACTCTGCATTTTGTTAATATTATAAAGAGGTTTTGTTTTGTGAAAAATACTTTCAAATCTGTCACAATTCTTTTTAAACTTCCAAAGCCAGAGGCAGCTAGGTAGCACAGTGGATAGAGATCATCCCTGAAGTCAGGAGGACCTGAGTTCAAATCTAGTCTCAGACATTTAACACTTCCTAGCTGTCACTTAACCTCAATTTCCTTAGCAAAAAATAAATAAATAAATAAAACAAAATAAAACAAACAAAAAAAATAAAGTTCCAAAGCTGTACCTTAAAGCTAATATTGGATAGATACTAATTGCTTTAAACATATTCTTCCCATTCAGCTTCTACCAAGAATGCAAATAGGAATCTTAACATACACAGTCACAGCCTTTGTTCTGATAAATTTATATTCTATCTTGCCCAGAGAAGACCAAAGTATTTGTTAACTATCAACTTCTATTTGTTCAATGCAACTTGTGGATCAAGCTCAAAGCTTGAGCAGTCTCTATTTTTCTTGACATACTTAAAATGTTTATGCTTAAGTCCAAGTGATATTTTGATATCATTGAAGAAAGTCTCCATAGGATAAAGGTGCTATTTACAGGCTTGTGGCCTAAATGAGGGATCCCTGAGGACCTTATCTTTTGGTAACAGATATGTATTACCCTTCTACCAAGAAGGTTCAGGCACAAGGATCAGACTTGTGTCTGAGAATAAGCTGGCAAAATGCTAGGCCAGTAATTCATGTGCCAATGTGAGGCATCTATGCCAAGAATTGTGGATTTTCTCTGCCCCCAGCAGTTTCAGGTTTTGCAGAAAAGCTAGTTTTCATCTCCCTTAACATAACTGTTCTGGGCTTTACTGCATTAACAATGAGCACACTTTTCTTGTTGGTTTCAACTTGAGTTTTGGTTGGGTTGGATCTTCATGTGACCAGAAGAAATTAGTGTCATTTTCCCTGTTGTCCTTCAGAAGCTGCTTTACTTTGATTTATTTCTCAAGCTCCTCTGATTGTGTTTTTGGCTAACATTGCATTGTTTGCTTTGTTCTTTGAACTATTCTGACTCCTTTTGATTGCCTTATTCTTTTGACTTTTACTTTTATAATTTTTTGCAAAAACATAGCATTTTTATATTCTTTTGGTTTTTCTGATTTCTTTCTAAATCCTTTTTTTTTTGCTTTTAATTGAAAAACATGCTGTTCAAATTTCCTAGTAAGTGCACCACTATAAATATGATCTTCCATTGTAATTCTGTGGTTCTTCTAACAGTTCACACCAGTCACTTCTGCCATTGGTGTCTGATGTTTGTCATTAGCAGGACTGCTGCAGACCTCTGTTTCCTCCTACTGTCTTTACTATGGCAATGACTATCACATCAACTGCTGTGTGTAAATCCTGAAATGTTTTATATTTTGTCAAACACTACTGGAGAATGCATTAGTTTGTGATGATGATAGTAGATACCAGCTTTCAAAAGTTACACTGGTTTTTCTTTTTGTATAATTGGTTTATTAACAGTACTTGTGCTGTCAAACTAAAAAAGCTTTTTGGAATTGCAGTGTAAGTATGTTCATGCCCTTTTCAAAATTATTTAAGGGAACAGTGCTATTTTTGTCACATTTTGTTATTGAGCATGATGATGTCTGGATTTTACATAAAATGACAACAAAATCTTCCTTTTCCCCCTTCAAATTTTAGTAGCACTTTAATTTTATCTCTTATTTTTTCTAATATAAATTCAGGAATTAATGGTTGCTGGGTTTTTTTAAATTATTGTACTACAATTTTTGACAATATTTTTTTTGTGACTTGGAGCAAAGGATCATTATCAAAAAGTAGTATGAAGGGCTTGCCTATATCTAGAAGGACCTGTTTCTTGTTTTGCTAATGATACAGTATTCTCATAAAATAAAAGTACTCATGGCTTCAGTCTGTTTTACATACACTCATGATCTTCCTGCTTTTGTGGGGTAAGAGGAGGCAAAAATTAATCCTGAATATTTTTTCCCCTTTTCTTTCTTTCTTTTTTTTTTTTTTGCTGAGGCAAGTGGGGTTAAGTGACTTGCCCAGGGTCACATAGCTAGGAAGTATTAAGTTCTGAGGCCAGATTTTGAACTCAGATCCTCCTGACTACAGGACTGGTGCTTTAATCACTGCTCCACCTAGCTACCCCTGATATCACTCTTAAACCTATATCCTAAAGAGAAAGGAAGAGAAGGACCCATAAGTACAATGCTTTGCAAGGGTCAATGTTGAAAAATTATTTATGCATATTGTTTGCAAATAAAATGCTTTAATAAAAAAAAGTGATTTTCTCTTTCTCAAATCTAATATAGTTCTCATCAGCTAAATCCTTATTCACAACCACCAGTTTCAATGAAGAAATGGCTTCCCAAAAATTCCAACTCTTGGTTTCTTGTTGCCAAAAGAGGGCCCACCCAATACCAGCTTTCATTTCTTTGCTCAATAACTGTTGTCCACAGTTAAAGTCTGGGTATCCTACTATTAAGTTTAAATGAAAACTTTTCTGCCTTTCTGTTTAAAGATTTAAAATTTGTAACAATGGATGGTGATGTGATTTTTTTTTTGTTTAAAAGAACACATACTCAAATAAAGTAGTTCTTTTCCATTTCCTTACTGGTCTGGGAAATAAACACTCTTCCCCCTTGTGGTAGCTAAAGATACTATTAACTTCCATAAAAATGTGAGGAATACAGCTGCCTGCTGTTTTAGAAGAGAAACATGAAACACCAAATACCTTCCAAAGACTTTTCAGACACGTAACTCCTAAAATTACCCCAAAAGTTCTCCAGGGCTGAGAAAAATAGTGACAGGGTTTCCCTTTTACAAAAAGGCACACATTTGCTTTTGGATATGCCTTTTCAGAGGCATAAAAAGTCCAAGTGACTTGCCCTGTGTTTGAGAAATACCTAAGAGTCAGGAATGGATCAATTCTACAATGGAGGGTGTATGTACATGACAACAAGCAACTAGGCAGAGTTTCCAGGTTTGATTTTCTCTTTTCCCTGTATATAAGGATCCCTAAAGCCCAAATACTGATTTAGGAAACCATCTATTAATATTACCTATATTGTATTGCTGTTTATTTTGTTAAATATTTTCCAATTACATTTTAATCTAGCTGGGCATGTCTGACACCTCTGCTCTAGATCAATGAAATGCTCAACTGCCATTTGGTGTTATCTCATTCCATCTTGGATTAATAGGTTTTATCTACTTGTTCAGACCTTTTTGCCTTCCTGAATAAAGCCAAAAATACAAATTAAAGCTATGGTAAGTATGAACTTTTTTCCCAGTCCTCCTTTCATCTAGCAATACTGTCAGAAAGTAGAATCATTTCCCCTCTACCCTCCACCAAACCCAGTCCTTTACCTTTGTTGTCAGCAGCAATAAATCCAAGAATATTTTCATGACGCAACATGACTGTCTGGTATATTTCTGCTTCTCGAAACCAAGACCGTTCTTCCCGGGAGGAGAAAATTTTCACAGCCACATCTCCACCCCGCCATCGGCCACGCCATACTTCCCCAAATCGTCCCTTGCCTATGATTTCTTGTAGAACAATTGTACGAGCCACTGTGCGCTGGACAAAGAGTGGTAATCCTGTGGACCAAAGAAAAGAAGGTGGGAAAAAAAAGAACAGAAGATGATACTAAACTGTAGACTTCAGGAAAGCCTTTTATTTCACTTTATAAAATGTCTACCTTAGTGCCACATGTAGAAAGGGATTTAGCAATTCAGCTCTCAAATATCCCTTATGATAATTTAAAACCTCTTCACAAATTTCCAGCTAAATTCCAAGCTAATTACGTAGGGCTGAGTTGAGGAGATTGAAACTGAAGAGAAGAGTGGGAAAAGATTATTAAGTGTCCATTGTTTTATACTATCTATGCCTCTTTTCTGTTCCTAGGAAAAGAGCTGAATGTACCAAACTAGTATGTGAGTCAAAGGATGTGCATTTAATACTGTACATTTATCAGCTGATGAAACCAGTTATCTGCTAGTCCACCCACTCACCTCTGCTCCATGCATCCTAATGGAAGAACTAGAGCATGAGATGATCAGGTCTCTAAAGAGGGATGAAGAGAGACCTAAGTAGTTTGGAGGGTAAAAAACATTCAGAGCCATCCACTGGTAGTTTTCCTCCTCCACTAGAGGGCAGTGGTGTGGGGCACATAAAAGTGGAACAGAGGATATTTCTCCAAGACCAAGCCATTTATTTTCTCTTGCTTTCTCACATTCTAAAAATACAAAGGTGAGACACTTTAGCGTGCTCTGCTATAGCTAAAAATATCTCCCACTTTTGGGGGGAAAGTTTTGTCCTGCCCGAGTATCATTTTCCCTACAATGCCAACTGCCTTGTTGATGGGATACCGAGATTAAACTTTACTTTAAAAAGAGTGGGAAACAAAAAGAAAACTTAACAATTTGTCACAAAGAAACATCTATCTTCTCTGGATTTGGAGTTAGAAGACTTAAACTCAAATCCCATTGATCTTGAGCAAGTCTCTCCTACAGCTTCCTTACCGATGAAATGAGGAAGTCAGGTGAGGTGATCTGCAAAGGCCCATTCTAGCTCTAATATTTTTTATCTGACATAATAACAACAATGCTTTTTAAGGACATTTTTTTCCCAAAATTATACTCTCATTAAGATCCTTTGGCTCCCCCTAGTTCTGCCCAGACCCAAGAGTTTAGGTGATCATGTCGATACTGTGAATCCCTAAGATTAATCTTAATATTTTAATGTTGCGGGCTAAATTCCTGTTTGATTCCTTTAATGAAGCAAGCCTCAGAGAGGTTAAGTGGCAAGCCACACAGGATATGGAGCTAGTGCTTTACTAGGAATCCAGGTTGCCTGTTTCATACCTCTGTCACAAAATCCTAGGGTAACTGGTACAAGTAAATAATTCACCAAAGACCAACTCTAAGCTTCAGCACTCAGTGTCCTTACACTCACCTTGTAGATAATGCCAAGATCAATGATTAGCCACTACCACCTTATGGGAATTTTGCACATGCTCAAAGTATCTGCTGAATAGTGTTCTACCAACTAACTTTTTGCAACTATTACTCAGGCAGAACTAGCAGAATGTTAATAGCTCCACAAATGCTAAATTTTAGAAGTGATAACATTTTTGTGATGAAGAGTTCTTCATATTTAATTTGGGGGATCTTAGGAAACAAAATAATTATGTGACCTTGCTACCTTACCTTATTACACATGGGGCTCCAGAGGATAGTGAATTATAAAAGCACCAAGTGACTCACAGTCCTGGTAGAAGCAAACACAGGATGATCAGCCTACCCCATCTACACATTACCCTGTTGGGAGACAACAATGCAGGCTAAACACAGACACAATGCCCTGGAGAACTCTGTACCTGAGCCAGACCCTGAAGTAGACAGATCGTAGACAAGATCCTGAAGAGTCTTGTCTTTGGACAGACACATTTCACACGAGGGATCTTCCATGTCCAGCCGCTGGCGATTGTGATAAACCCGCTGATGATGGTGAATAACAAAGACGACGACAATGATGATGAGAAATAGGAGGAACACTGGGCCAGCAATGACAGCGACCAGTTCCACAGGACCCCACATGGATGGGCTGTCCTTCAGGTGACCTGATATAATTAATAGGTGGAATTTTTTTTAAAAAGTGAAAATAAAGGAAAGTAGTGAGACAGGGAAATGATCTCCTTCCCACCTTGCCACCACCTCTTCTGGTTTCTTTCAGTCCCTGTTGAGCCAGTTCCTCAAGAAATAATTCTTGTACACTAGACAAAAGATTACCAAACTTTTTCAGAAAATAATTCCTTCAAATATCTAATTAAAATTGGGAGTGCCCAATTAAACAGTAAATCTACATCTTTCTGCAATATTTGGGAGTACCAGTATCTCTCTGCCAAATAATTTCGAAATTTTGACATTTTCCTCTCATACTAGTCTTTATTTCTCCTTCTCCCTCCCTATTTTTTTAGGACTATTGTTAAGAGATATTTCTTCTAATTACACCCCCAATAACGGAAATTCCAAAAGCCTTTGCCCTTTGCGCCAAAAAGTTTAAAATTCCAGAGAAAGATGAAATATTGTACCTCTCTCTTGATAATTAATGTATCTTCTTTCTCATACCTCTTTATGTTGCCTATCCCCTATATTTCATCTCTCTTCATTTTACTTCTCTTCTTAACAATAGTTAGTTCTCAGACCATCACTCCAATTGCATGGTAACATTTCATAAACTCAAGGCCCATTTCTATCCCTCTCACTGACTGATTCTGGTTGATTTTTTACCAGGTCCTTGTTATTTTACCATAGCATGCAGCGACAACTCACCAATCCCTGCTTCCATTGAGACTACATTCAAAATTTGGTGCCCTCCTCACCAAATCCTGAATCCTCAAAACTGTGAGATCCCTTCCCTCATAATCCTGGGGACACTGAAATGACAAGGGGTTCCCCTCATCTATCAAAGGAGCTGCAGTAGATTATAGATGAAATTATATAGCCAGCCACCCTCTTCTCCCAAAAATACAATCATCATTGGTTCTACAAGAATATTTACTCACCACTGGGCACCCTCAGGTCAATCTTGTTACAGAAGTCAGTGCGACAGCAGTGTGTGTTTCGAACATGATCTGAACTGAGGCAATAGAAGGGCTTTCCTACTGGGACCAGCTCAGCCTGGGGGATACAGGTTCGAGAATGGTGCTCCATCCCATCCATGTTGGAAATGGAAACCATGCAGACCCCATCTGTTTCGCATGTGTAGTTGGTATGCACACAATTTGTACATGAACATATCAGAGCTGTTGGAAAATTAGAACTAGATGTTGGTAACAAGGATCTTGAATTTTTAAAGTCCCTATTCATATAACTAGCCACAAAGCATACAGATGAGTTACATCCATTATGAATAAAGTTGGGGATATTAAGCTATTAGCTTAATTGGTAACACCTTTTTGACTTACTCAATTTATAAATAAAATTCTTTGTACTGTCTGCTTTCCTCCAAGTACTACATCTTATATCTAAGATATAAAGAAAATTAGCTTCTAATCTAGCTTCTGATAAAAGTTTTATACTTGGAACTCCCATTTCAAATTATACTTTTCCTTTCTATACCTGAGTATGACTTAGATGCCACCGTCATAGTTTTTTCTTATGCTTATTTGTAGCTCCTGGACTGGGAGGGAGGGGGAGAATCTTGTCCTTCTGTACTATATGAAAGAAAGAACTAAAAAAGGAACACATCCACAGAAAAATAACTGTGAAATTTTTTATATTCCCTTGTTCACACATATAATCCAGAGCCTTCGGTATTTTTTTCCTTTTGTCTCATGCTGAAAAACTTACCTTAAAGGCCTGAAATGAAGAATGTGCAGTAGTTAAGAGAAGTAATGAGGTAACTGTTCAGCATGAAGTATGTTCTATAGGCAGTAGTAATTTGGTGCCTTGGAAGTCAATTCAAGAGGCCTGGAATCTGAAATCCTTTATTTTATTCACACCACAGAAATGGCACAGACAGCAGCAATCAGATCTCCCTACAATGCTGTCTCCTGAACATTGAACCTTAATCCTGACTTTTTAACACAAAAAGGAGACTTTGGACTTGGCTATCCAGGTCTTTAGGCTAAGGCTACTAGTGCTGACTAAATCACTTATCCATTAACACATGGAAACAGGCCACAGATTGGCAATAAAATGGAGGCAAAATTCAGCCACTGCTAACTTGGACTGAATTCAAACCATGGCCTTTAACTAGGTCTCATAAGATACTTTCTTCTCCCTACTCTGCCACTCAAAACCTTGCTCCTATTTAGATACAGACAATCTTTCTTTGTCTTTTCTAATATTCTAGGACCTTCTCTTGGCCCAGTTACATTGGTTGGTGAAAGTATAGACAACTTCATAGCCTTCTGTGTTTTTCCCCAATCTTTCATCAGATACCTATTTCACAGGAGAAATTCTAAAACATGCAGCTACCTGCTTACAAGATCTGTGCTGTGCTGATGATTTGTATGACTGTCTGTGTTTAAGGCAAAATTTAAGGTAGTAACCCTTTAAAGGATCCAAATAAAAAGACAGGTTTTAAAAGTCAATGTCCCTCAAACTTTGAACTCCTATTCTAAATAGTTTCTTTCTTAATCCTTCTTGCTAACTTAATTTCCCTTTTCCTATGTTTCTTTCTTTTCACACATTCCAATAAAAATTGGAAATAAATGGAAACTTAGAGATTTCTGTCACATACAAGAAAAGAAGCCTTTGGAAAGAAACTGAAGGATGCAAGGAAAGATTACAAGGGTACCAACTATTCTGAATTGGCATTGTCAACTTCTTAAGGTACTCTGTGTTCTGAAAAGAAAGTTTAAAAAAAAATTATTCCCTGAAAAAGTAAGGACACTGACTTCTAATTCATAGTATCAAATCGAAAATACTCTCTCATAATGTTTTCCAGACTGGAAAATCTAACTCTTGATATTTGGAGCTTAGCAGAGGTCACAACATTTGTTTTATTTTGGGGAATAAGAAAGGGAAAACCAACAACTTTAAAATGCAACTATTCTGAGCACAGATAGATAGGCAAGACCAAAAGCAAAGTGGCCTTTTAAAAGGACAACTCCACTGTCCACCATTTATTGGAGTTAGCCAAACAAGAGTCATTTTCATTCTTATTCTCCTTTGGTTAAGTACGTGGCCTCTTTCTAGTGAATCATTCTGGAGATAAAACACCCACATGTGGCTTGTTATTTCTGGGAAGTTCCTAAAACAATTCTGGCGTAAGACAGGAAAGAACAAAAGTGGTGAAATGTATTCCAGATTGGACAAAACACTGGACTGCAAGTTAGGAATCTGAGTTTTAATTCTTCCCCTGCCTGAGTTTGCTATCTAATGCTTTCAAGTAAGTACCTTTGGACTCTCAAGGCCTCAGTTTGTCCATTTGTAAATATTTACCTTAATTGGTATGACAAAGCTTTAATGCCACAGAGTTCTTTTTAGTAACTCAAACAAAGGTTTTCTTTACACAAAAATTTGTAAGTAAATCGAGAATCTGAAAAGAAAAAAGTCATGCTCCCTTAATAAAGACTGAGCATGGCAGTAATTGCCTAGAATTCTCAGTGAAGAGGCAGAAGCTAGTGGACTGCTTAAATTTAGGAATTCTGAGCTACAGTGGGCTAAGCTGATAGGATGTCTGCACTAAGTCTTGGCACCAATATGGTGAGTGTTTTAAAGAATAGGGCCACTAGGCTGCTTAGAAGAGGGGCTAGTTATTGTAGCTATTGCACTTCTAACCTATACAAGATAGGAAAATGAGTCTCAGAGGGAAAAAAAATTAAAATTTAAGTTTACTATGCATCTGGTGAACGAAGTTTCAATTCTAAATCAGTAGATCCTAGGTGCTTTACCAATATGATCTTACTTGATCCTCACAACAACCTTGTAAGATATTATCCTTGTTTTATCCATTAGGAAACTAAAGCACTGAGACTAAATGACAATGTGTCCAAGGCCAGATTTGAATTCAAATCTTCCTGATTCCAGCCAAAGCACTCTATACCACTAAGTCGGTTGCAATTCATACTTTTCAAAGTTGTATTTATGTAAAATACGACAATTGGTTTCAGCCCAATGAAACTATACACTGCAAATTAGAATAATGGGATCAGTTCACTGGCTTCATTATTCTCGTTGATCTGGACCTAGATTTTAAGTTTCTCCAGGAAATTGAGTCAAGTCAGAAATGCTAAACACTTACAACCTGTTTCTTCATCACGTATCTCTACTTGCATGCATCTGGCACGCACACACACCTTACACATTTCTTATAAGATTTATGGTTAAAAAAAAGTTTGAAAATCTGAACCACACTGACCAAGTAAACCATTCTGGCTAGAAATATGTTAGAAAATGGTCAATGGTCATCCTCCCTTTACAAAGATCTCTTAGTAACAAGTTTACTGGTCAAACTTGGGTGTGCCATAAGAATCCCTAGCAGAATTTAAATAGAGTTCCAACACATGGACAGATCATAGTTGGTAAAAAAAAAAAAAAAAAAAAAAAAGCCCCAAATTTGGTTTTTAAGTGGGCCATTTTTTAAAAAAAAAAAAAAAAAAAAAAACCTTACAAAATCCCCCTATGAGTAGAATCAGAATCTGGCTGTAAATTAAAGCATCTAATTTACTTCTGGGCTTCAAAAAACATTAAAAAGAATTACTAATAATGAAAGTGAAACCCTCCTTCCATTCCTAACTGTCATACACTGGGAGGAAATTCATCATTTCTGCTGCATGATTTGAAATTCATGAGCATTACAAATCCAAGCTCAAAAGCATGGTCCCTCCAAACTCAGTTATCTATCTTTGACACAGGCATAAAGGGCATGAGTGTTTTCCCAGACATAAACTCCAAAAAAACTGGAGATAGTTCCAAAATTTCCAAGTTTACAACCACCAAAGAATGAATCTATGACTTTCTGAAACTACAGTATTAACATTTGTAGTTTATCAGGGATCACAGATACAGATCTAGAAGGGTCTTCAGAAACCATCTGATTGGGGCAACTAGATGGTAGCGTGGATAGAGCATTGGAGTTCAAAACTGTCTTCAGACACTTAATACTTCTTAGTTGTATGACTCTGGGCAAGTCACTTAACCTCAATTGTCTCGCCAAAAAAATAAAGAAAGAAATCACTGACTGAACCCCCACAATTTATATATATAGAGAGAGAATTTTGAGGCCTAGAAAGGTTACCAATGACAAATGGAAGAGCTGGAATTTGAATTTAGATCACTTGAATCAAATCCAAAGCTCTTTTCATTACAGTATGCTGCCTAGAATCTCTTTTATTTTTTGTTTTTTAAAGAAATCTATGACCTAATATATAAGATAGTAGATAATAGCATTTGAGAGAGAGTTAGATCTCTTATTTGCTCTAAACTTATTTCAGGTTTCAAAAAAGTTCCTGTAATTTTCACATTTTAAGATTTAGGGCACAAAAAAATCACATTTTTCCATGTTTTTTCTGATTTTTAGAGACCACGATCACATCTCAAGACAACAAACATTTATTGAGCGCTAGGCACTATGTTAAGTGCCACAGATATGAAGACAGAAAAGGAACAGTATGTTTAAGGGATGCACTCTACTAGGGAAAAATAATATGTACAAAGAAATATACGTATATATATTTTTTAAGTTTATACCTATGATTTTATTTGTTATAAGGAACCACCAGTGAGGAAGATAGATCAACAGCTATTTTGTAACTTAGTCTTTAAGACTAAATTATCCTAGAAAAAGGAGTTGCCTGGAGTCACAAAGCTAGAATATTCACTATCAGGGCAGAAGTTGAACCCACTGCTTCTTGTCATACAAAATATATAAAGTGGAAAATACAAAATAGTTTTTTGGGGGTGGAGAAGAACTATTAAAACTATGTGAGGAAAGATGTAGGAACCTAAGCTGGACTATGAAGGCTTTTAGCAATCCTATAAGACAAATAAGGAACCAAGATAAGAAATGGAATACTGAGTACCAGGAACAGCAAGTCATCAAGAACAGAAAGGTGTAAATAGAAGTAATGTGAGCTATGTCTTGAGAGCCTGATGTGAAAGGTCTTAAATGCCAAACAAAGGAGTTTGTATTTTATTCTAAAGACCACAGAAAGCTAGTGAAGCTTCCAGAGCAGGAGAGTGACACAGTCAGACCTAGGTTACATAAGAATTATCAATTTGGTGACTGTGTAGAGGATGAATTAGAAAGGGATTGTACTGGAGGCAGGGAGACTGACTGAACTACCACATTAGTCCAGGTAAAAGTGATGAGGGACTGAACTAAGATGATGCTATATAAGAGAAGATAGGCTATGGAGATAGAATCTATATGACTCAGCAAATAATTAGCTGCCAGGAGAAGGAAAGACAGGGTAGAGGGAGAATCCTTATCTGTGTGTTCATATACCAGCTTCACATTCCCATGCTATTTTGTTTGGCAATCTCTAATTCCATATCTTTCTTGAGAAAGGCAAGCAAACCTGCACCTAACATTCCATGTATAATTATAGCAAGATTTTGTCTTTTTTTTTTTATTTTAAGCTTTTTATTTGTATAACATATGTATGGGTAGTTCCCCAACCTTGATCTTTACAAAGCTTTCCAATACAAATTTTACCCCCAGTCTCCTCCCCTCCCCTAGATGGCAGGACGTCCACTACATGTTAATAATTTTGAAATGCTTGAGAAGTTATGCAAGAAAAATCCTATCTACAAGAAAAAAAAAAGAATCAGAGAAAGGCAACACAATGCAAGCAAATGTCAATAGAGATCATGAAAATGTTACGTTGTGGTCCATATTTCATGTCCCTCTTTCTGGGTGTATATGGTTTTCTTCAGTGAACAACTGGAACTGGTTTGAGACAATTCTTTATTGCAGAGAGCCATGTCCATCAGAATTGATCATCATGTAATACTGTTGTTGTATAGCAAGATTTTGTAAAAAGAAAATGTTTTCTGTTTGATTTTTAATAACTTCTGCTAATACTTAGCATTGTGTTGTATTTCTTGCTCCTCCAAAAACATCCTGGGATGATATTTTTAGTTAGTAACTTAAAATGACAGTTGGGACCTTTTCTCATCATTATGACAGTACAGCATGTGATATTTCTCCTCTTAAAGGCTTTATCTTTTATTTTTCCACCATGAAATGAATCTGCCTTTTTCATACACACACACACACATACACACACACACACACACACACACACACACCCCTTTCTGATGAACTCAACCTCCTTGCCTCCTCTAGAAATTATGTAGTTTTTCCATCAAAACAGTGTATTTGCTTAAGTTATTAGTGATAAACTAGTGGTAAATAGATAATCAGCCTGGAAGACAGAAGATGGGTTCAAATCCTACCCCTGAAATATGCTATTTGTGTGACTGGGCAAGTCTGAACCTGAACAGAACTGAACCTATTAGTGAGAGGTCTAAGCAACTCCCTATAACTGAAGTTCCCTGTAACAATGAAATTACAGGTCCTATCCCTGTCCTTATGCCTTGGTGATATTTTCTACCATAAATTATAGAATTTTTCATTAAGATGGAAGTCAAATAAAATTCTATCATTTTAGAAGGTGGAGTCAAGAGAGTAGAGAAGAAGCATTTCTGCCCAGCTCACCGAGCACATCTCTTTCACAAGCTAGAAAAAATATGAAATTGAATTCTGATCAGGAATACCAAGAAAAAGTCACAGTGAGTCATTTTTCCACTCAAGAGTAGCTTAGAAAGATAAAGAGGTCTGAGGACACTAGAGTGGGAGCTGGACAGGACTAAAGCATGGCATCAGCGAAACAGAAGAATTCCAGAGGCCAGGGATTGAAAGGGAGACAAGACAGAGCATCTGGGCAGGAAGCACTGGGATAGAGATTCTAGGGAATCCCTAAACTGGGGTACAGGAACAGGTGTTATAAGGCAACATTGATACCCATTATATACTTCTACATCAAAGATAACAAGGTAAAGAGGAACAGCTGCAAGGCACAAGTTCCAGAAACTCAGCTGTGTGGCTCTGAGCCATGAGCAGAATTGAGATTTGGTTCTAACCTTTAACCAGGGTGGAATAAGTCAGGAGACTAAGACCAAAGGACAGCCCACAGTTCAGTCTCTTTGAATCTGTAGAACCTCTTAGTGAGCAAATAGTGAATAAGTTAGATATGACTAGGAGGGTAGTGAACAGATTCCTTCCCAGATCACAATGTTTTTGGAAGTACTGAAAACTTGCAGATCTCCAGACTGAGCTGTGAAAGTGGAAAAATATAAAAGAGCAGAAATTTAGGCTAGACATCTCCCCTAGAAGTGGGCAGAGCCTAACACTAACACAGAAGTCAAAGTAAAGAAGGGGGCAAAAAAACCAAACCAAACCAAACCAAAACAAAACAGAAAGACCACAACTATAAAGTGCTACAATGATGAGAGGAAAGTTCAAGACTCAAATACAGAAGATAATGAACAGATCCATAAGCAAAGCCTCTAAGGAAAAATGCAGATTAGACACATGCCCAAAAAGAATTACTAGAAGAGTTAAAGGCACTAAAAAATTTCTTTAAAAAATCAAATGATAGAACTCTTAATTGAACACCAGATAGATAATTTTGATTATATTAAGTTAAAAAGTTTCTGTACAAACAAAACTAATGCAGACAAGATTAGGAGGGAAGCATCAAATTGGGAAATCATCTTTACATTTAAGGGTTGATAAAGGTCTCATCTCTAAGATATATAGAGAATTGTCTCATATTTATAAGAATTCAAGCCATTCTCCAATTGATAAATGGTCAAAGGATATGAACAGACAATTTTCAGATGAGGAAATTAAAACTATTTATAATCATATGAAAAGTTGCTCCAAATCACTATTGATCAGAGAAATGCAAATTAAGACAACTCTGAGGTACCACTACACACCTGTCAGATTGGCTAAAATGACAGGAAAAGATAACGATGAATGTTGGAGGGGATGTGGGAAGACTGGGACACTGATGCATTGTTGGTGGAACTGTGAACGGATCCAACCATTCTGGAGAGCAATTTGGAGCTATGCTCAAAAAGTTATCAAACTATGCATACCCTTTGACCCAGCAGTGTTTCTATTGGGCCTATATCCCAAAGAGATCTTAGAAGAGGGAAAGGGACCCACATGTGCAAGAATGTTTGTGGCAGCTCTTTTTGTGGTGGCTAGAAACTGGTAGATGCCCATTAATTGGAGAGTGGCTGAATAAATTATGGTATATGAATGTTATGGAATATTATTGCTCTGTAAGAAACGACCAGCAGGATGATTTCAGAGAGGCCTGGAGAGACTTGCATGAACTGATGTTGAGCAAAATGAGCAGAACCAGGAGATCATTATACACAGCAACAACAATACTATATGAGGATCAGTTCCAATGGACATCACTCTCTTCAACAATGAAATGCTTCAAACCAGTTCCAATTGTTCGGTGAAGAGAGCCATATACACCCAGAGAGAGGGATGTGAAATGTGGACCACAACATAACATTTTCATGTTCTCTATTGAGGTTTGCTTGCATTCTATTTCCTTTATCGGATTGTTCTTTCTTGTAGATATGATTTCTCCTGCACAAAAAATGATGCAATAACTATACATATATCCGATTTCTTAAGTATTCTAACATAATTATCATGTAGTGGATATCCTGCCATCTAGGGGAGGGGTGGGGAGTAGGGGGGGCGAAATTTGTAACAGAAAGCTTTGTAAGGGTCAATGTTTAGGAATTACCCATACACATGTTTTGCAAATAAAAAGTATTAATAAAAAAATTTAAAAAAATCAAATGATAGCTATTGAAGAAAGACATGAAAAGGGAATTAGCAACTTGGTTAAAGAGTCACAAAACTTTTACTGAAGAAAATAGCTCCTTGAAAATCAGAACTAGTCAAAAAACAAACAACAAAAACTCCTGACTTCATGAGACAGCAAGAAATAATAAAGTCAAAGGATTAAAAAAAAAGTAGAAGAAAATGTAAAATATAGGAAAAATAAGTGACCTGGAAATTAGATTGAGATGAAATAACTTAGGAATCACTGGAGTATCTGAAATTCAAGAAGGGGGGGGGAGAGAAAGAGAAGGAAGAGGAGGGAGAGAAAGGAGAAGTGCTTTGACATCATTTTCCAAGAAATTATAAAGAAAAATTGCTGAAAAATCTTAGAATCAGTGAGAAAAGTAGAAATCAAAGAAATACACAAGTCACTTTCTGAAAGAAACCCCAAAATGAAAATTTCAAAGAATACTGCAGTCAAAATTCAGAGCTCTCAAGATCAAGTAGAAAATACTGAAAGCAGCCAAAAAGAAAGACCTCAAAGACCATAGTTAGGATCAACTAAGATTTATCAGCTATTGATAGAAAGAAAAAGAAGGCTTGGAATATGATATTCTGAACCCAGATTATAACCAAGAATAATCTCCCCAGCAAAACAGTTTAATTCTACATTTAATTCTAAATGGGCATTTAATGAAGTAGAAGGCTTTCAAGATGAAAAGAAAAATCTACTAGTTCATTGGCAATGCAGCTCCTTGAATAAATGAATAAAATTATTTATTAAGTGTTTATTATGTCCAAAGCACTGTATTAAGTATATACAAATAGAAAATAAGACAGTCCCTGCACCCAAGAAATCCAAATTCTAATAGAGGAGACAACATATGTGAAAGGCTTCAGCTACAAGTCTGATGGAGAAGTCTCATGGTCCTTAGAGATAGCAGCAAAGCAGATGTTAATGCCTCCTCTTCTATGGCATTTAATGTTACTATTTCCAGGGGTCTTGGGCTCATGGGCTGGGGCCAGGGCTGTCTTCATTAGTATCCAATGGGAGATGGTGGTCACAATGGTGGTAGTGGTTTTTGACATACCCAGAGTATGCTCCCTCTTTTCTTTCCCTCAGGATGCCCTGTTGCTTCAGCTAGGATGGCTTGTCTTGCATTTATACCAATAGGTTACACACTTTGGTACTGCTCTACAATATTACCCTTGTGTTTCTTGGAAACTCTAGGGAGGATGCAATTATTTAAATCTCTTCTGTTGATGAGATCTAGAGAATCCTGTGCATTTAACAGTGTCTAGTCTAATAGTGCCTCCAATCTGGATGCTTCAGGGGATAAGTTGGGTGTAGTACTGAAGCAAGTAATTAATTGAAGCTTTCTGATTTCTTTTTCATTTCTGAAAGTACCTTTTGCATCAGGATCACCAAGTGATTCCACTGATTCTCTAAGGTTGTTCCCACCCTTCTGATATATTTTAAAATAACCTGATTACTTGCTTTGGAATCCCTTGCAGAGTATGTCTAATAATTTTCTTTGACTTCCCAGGTATCTCAAAAAGAAAGACTTTCATTTTTGGAAAAATGTGATTTCCTTTGCAAGAGTCTTTTATTCTCTATTTAGTATTTAGTATTGCATCTGCCCCTTCTCCCTGAAACCGAGTCATCTTGATCCTTGGTACACATTTATCCTAGCCTTCTAATAAGACATTTAGAGGTAATCTGATAATTGTACTTTCTCTTTTTTGAATCAGTCATAACAACTCTCTGTACCAGTTCTTATTCACAACTCAAAAGCAAATTTGGTATATTTCCATTCCTTATAGGTTCAACTCTGTCAAAAATCTTAGGTCCATATTTTGTTTAAATTCAGTCAAATTATGTTTAGATAACTGAAAATCCCAAATCGGACTGTTAGGACTAATTCTGTAGCTTCTACAAACCTATTTACATTTCCACCTTAATTTAACTATTCTAGCTAGGTGATTAGTACCATAACTCTACTAGCACATTTTTATCATATAATCATGGAATTACCATGCAGAGACTACAAAGTAATGATTTTCATTCCATTATCATTTTTGTTATATTGGATTGTATTTCCTATTTGTCCATCCCTATCATTCCTAGAGAACTTAGAAGTTACTTTAGTCCACCAAGTTTCCCTGAAAACAATCAGATGAAAATCGTCACTTACTGCCAGATACACTAATTCATCCATTTTATTCCTTAGGTTCCTAAAATTGATATAGCTCAGTAAAGAAAACTAATAAGTGCATAAACCTCTTCTATTAACAGGAGTGGCCTAGATAAATGCTAGAATTTCCACCCAAAAAATGGTTATGCTGAGAAACTGGATGCTGAAGAATTACAGTTCCACAATCATGCACTCAGGTTAATGATGTTTGCTCTCTGGCACAAAACCACTAAAGTAATAATAATTCACATTTATAGAGTACTTTAAAATTTTATAAAGCACTTTCCTCACAACAATTTGAAGTATTATCCACAGTTTACAGATGAGGAAATGGAAGCCCTCAAAGATTAAATAACTTGACTATGACCAAGAATCTAAATTTGAATCTGGATCTTTTGATTTCAAGCTAAGTCTTCCTACTATAGTGTATAGTGTCTCCCAAATTCTAAATATTTTCAAGAAATTCTAAGGCTCAGGGCTATGAGCAAGAAATTCTTGTAACAATAAAGTTCAGCAATTAAAAAAATTCAAGAGAAAAAATTACCTTTCCTTTATCTGCAATTTCTAAATTATTCTTCCCCTTCCACTAGAATCACCAAACAGGATTTAAAAAAGCAACTCCTTGAGGTGGATTGATTTAAGATGTTTCACTCAATTACGAGTGTGCAATTGGTAGGATCTTGGAAATCAAAAATCTGAGAGATTTTCCTGAATCAACAAAGATATATTTCCTGTTTCTAAAGGGCATCTTAGGAAAATACAGTTGCCTTACTATATAAAGGAAGCCAAACAGTAAGGGAAAACCCAGTTTTGACAAGAAGAACTCGATAAGCTGGTTCTTTAGTTCATTTGTAGCCAGAAAAAGGGCCTAGAAATGAGGTGTACATGAAAGAAAAGGTGTCAAAGAAGCCAGTTCAAGCAATACATCCATTCTACACAATACCTTTCTGACATTTTGCTTGGAAACAAACCCAACCCTAGAGAGCTGTTTAAACAAGTTCAACCTTAAGCCTCAGGTCTGCAGAATGAAAGCTTTGTTCTTTCCCCAAATAAATGTTTGGCATTTATGCTAAGGAAAACTATCAGTGCAACTTAATCTATGATGAAGGGTAGGAATAACCATTCTTAAGAGTCCCCTGGCTGCCTGGGAGACTGAGTAGCATGTGGAAGAGGGATGGAATGAATCATTATGAGGGAATATCCCCAGTCATTCCTGCATCATCAAGACAGCCATTATATTTAATAAACTATTCACTATGTACCAAGCACTAGGAAGGGGGTAAAGTAAAGAAAAGGAAACAACCATTCTTTATTTTACAATAAAACAAAATACAAAAAAATATTTTGTTGTTTTCTATAGTGAACCTCTGTGTGGCTTTCATTTCATCTGGTTTATCAGGGCAACAATAGTTATTTGACACTGAAGCTTAAGAAAGGTATCTTCTTCCTGACCTACTTACCGTACTAAGGATGAGTATTTTAAAGACAGTGGGGATGCAGTTTTGAGAAAGAAAAGGACTTAGGTTAGTTGCTTTGGTCAGAAGAAAATTGAGAGGGCTTAGAACAACAAATATTAGGTGTCTAAATGCAGGGGATGCAAAGAAAAATAGAACAACTGGAGCAAAAGAAATAGATAATAGGCTAAGAGATGAGAACTGATGTAAGAAAAGAAGAGGAGATAGCTATCCTGTTCAAAGTGGCTCAAAAAGAAGACTTCAGTAGAATATTAGAGGGAATGGTGGATAAAATATTAGAGGTGAATAGAGATAAAACTAAAAGTGCAGCAGTACAAATGTGATGTTATTCCTGAAGGGATGGAAATAAAGGGGCAGATGGTATGACCTGGGAAGGGGAGGGGAAAGTATAGTTGGTTAACTGTTTTTAAGTAGAGAAATATGGATAAGATGGATCTGAAAACTTGTGTTAGAGAAAGTTGGGACTTATTAAAGATAAGTAAGATCTTAGTATGGCAAATATCATTCAAAAAAGATTCTGTACAACAAAGTAATTTCTATTTCCTAAGTGAGAACGGATAATGCAGTAATAGTATAGTATTATGTTATACTATAGTATAGTATAAGTAACCTGGCTTTGATCTACTTTCTAAATCTCTTAAAGAATATTCTAAGGTAGTATTTGTGTTCTTTAAAATGATTTCATACAACAACTAGCTTTTATAAGGAATGGATGCTTTGCAAGGAAGAATAGGGTAAAGAACACTGAACTGTAACTGAACTATTCAGGTTTCTTGAGCTTTTTCACCAACTAAAGAGCAGAACAACAATCTGATTTCAAGCTCTTCCTGGACAAGAAACAACCTAGGTTTCTTTTATAGAAGAAATTCTGCATCACAAAGTAATCTCAATTAACAGAATGAATTAACCTATTTAAGACAGCTTGGCCTATAAGAAAAGCTGAATATTGTAGAATTGGTATTTTAGAATTGTGGGGATGGAGAAGACTTTTGAGAGTCCCTTGAACAGCAAAGAGATCAAATCAGTCAATACTCAAAAGAAAGTAAAGATTATTCACTGGAAGGACAAATACTGAAGTTTAAATATTTTGGCTACATAATAAGACAAGCCTCATTGGAAAAGACCCTAATGCTGGGAAAGATTGAAGGCAAAAGAAAAAGGGGATGGCAGATACTGGCCAGATAGGATCATGGAAACAATGAACATGAACTAAGACAAACTTCAAGAGATGGTGGAAGATAAAATGGCTGGTCATGCTATGGTCCATGAGATCATGAAGAGTTGGACTCAACTGAACAACAGCAATCTACCATTATAAAATCTCTGGCCTAGAATATGTATATGCATGCACTAATAATTAGTAAGTGCTCACTGGACATTTAGTACCTAAAAATACAATATTAGCTGAAATATCCTTCAACTTCCTTGACCATTACTCACTTAAGAAATCACGCAATCTAATAATATTGGATCATATTTATATAACATTTAGTGCTTTATGCATATCATTTTATTTAATCCTTACAAATCTGTGATGTGAAAACAAGCCTTTTCAGGGTCAGATCAGTTGTATATCCTCTCTGAAATATGGTCTTTAGAGCCTACAGCTGAATAAAGACCATCTTTCCCATTAGAATGTAAGTTATTTGAGAGCAGGAACTGTTTTTGGCTCTCTTTGTACCCCAGCTTTAGCACTGTGCTATTTTTGTTATTGTTCAGTCATTTCAGTTGTGTCCGGCTCTTTATAACCCCATTTTGGGGTTTTCTTGGCAAAGCTACTGGAATAGTTTGCCATTTCCTTCTCCCACTCATTTTGCAGATGAAGAACCAAAGCAAATGGTGTTAAGTGACCTGCCCAGGGTCACACAGCTACTAAGTGTCTGAGGCAGACTTCAAACTCACGAAGATGAGTCTTCCAGATTACAAGCCCAGTGCTCTACCCACTGTACCACCTAGCTGCCCCACAGTGACATAGTAAGGGCTCAGTAAATGCTTACTGACTTGACACAGTTAATGAATGTCTGGTTTAGGATTCAAGCTCAGATATTCCTGACTCAAGTCTATTATGCCAACCTTCTTCTCAACTTAAAATATTCACTCCCTAACTACCCACATAATCCTCTCCTTAAAGGATGCACAAAAGACTTAGGAAAATGGAAAAGGAGATGGAAAGGGATGGAAATATTAACTATATAAAACCTGAATTCAAATGACTTTTCATTTATTGATTCACCCAAGAAAGAGAATGGACAGGTACAAAGGAGTTAAACAAATAAGATGATTGTCTTATAGGAGACTTCAGATTGTGACTTAAAAACAACTGATGAGGAAATGGAGTTGAGAGAAAACTGTTAAGAAGCAAAAACCCAAGGAGAATTCCCAGAAGGAAAAATATACTTAAGAGAAAGTACAGATTCTAGAACAATACTATAAAAATAGATGTTTCAGGGCTAAATCAAATTCTGGGCAATGTTTCAGCACAAGATCAGCAAACACTTATATTTTTGTTTACAAAAGATCAAGTGGGAAATATAGAGGAATCTGTATGCAGGTAGAGAGAAAACTGAGAAGATAGCTCATGTAATAAATATTAAGGCTAAAAGGAACCTCTGAAGTCATCTGGGCCAATATCTTCATTTTATGGCTTAGGAAACTGAGGTCCAATAAGAGGGAATTGCCTGATCAAATTGCAAGTCAATATCTTCCATAACACATGTTCTGACCTCTAGTACAAGGTTCTCTCTACTACACATGAGCACCAAATCATGTCTTTAGTAAGCATATGGAGGAAAGCAAAAAAATAAGAAAAGGCATTAGCACAGGAACAATACAACAACCCTGGAGAGATTCTATGTAGGGACTTGGGAGTGAGAGCTTCTCTCCAGGTACTATTTTAAAAGTTTCACTGTTCCCCATTAGTTTTGCACAGACTGACTTGGATGAAGAGGCCGGCAGCACTGAGATTGATAGGAAGAAAGGTTTTAGAATACTTTTTAAAAAATACAAAAAGAAAATGAGAAAAATCTCACATAAAAATTCCATCTAACAAAAAAAATACCCATGAAATCCAAACAATGGTGGGATTCCAAAATGAGTGTTCCAAGTGGAGATTTATCAATAAACAGTAAAAGGCGGATTTTAAAGATGAAAATACAACAATGAAAATACAAAGATGAAACTGTGTTAGCTTCTACTGCACTTTAGGATTAAATAGAGACAAGCATGAACTAGATTTATTCCTAAGAACAGACTGTAATGCAATGCAATTCAAGTTGACAAGCCTCTCCAGCAGGTTCTGATGGAAGCAGCAGCGGCAGATCTCACCAAATTATGTGGTGGCAAAGGGCTGCAATGAGCTTCCTGGGATGAAATTGGCCTGACTATAATATCAGAGCCCACCAAAAGTCATAGTCACTCAAACAGGATTTTTTATTAGAATGCCATTCAACTTCAAGTAAATGAGCATTTATTAAGTGCATCCTAGAATTCAAATGCTAGACAGGTGCTGGGGATGCAGAAATTGTCCATTTCCCCAAAGAAACTTACATTCCACTGAGGAAACAACATATACAGAGCCAAATTAAAAATTTATTACAAAGTAAACACAAAGAAATTTCAGGGTCAGGATGGGAGGTCTGGAAGCCCTGGATGCAGTTAGAAAAGGCAGAGGTGGCACTTGAGCTGAGCCTTGCCTGGAGCTAGGAATTCCATTAGGTAAAGGGCAAAGAGGCAAGAGATGGAATGCCATGTATGGGAAATGTCAATTTGGCTGGAACAAAATATATGAGGGGAATAATATGAAAAACAGGATTGAGCCAGAATGTAAGCCTATATTTTAAGGTACAGGTAATAGGGAACCACTAAAACTTAATAAGCAAGAAAGCAATGGTCAGATAGCAATATTATTCAAAAACTCTCCAAAATCAGTTCAACAAGTACATATGAAGAGTCTTCTATGTTCCAGGCACTGTGTTAGGCACTGATTATACAAAGAAAGGCAAAAAAACAAAACAAAACAAAAACAAAGCCCGTACTTTCAAGGAGTTCACAATCCAATTTTAGAAAGAGTAACTCAGTCAAGTGGTAAGGTGGGTTCAAAAATCAGTTTAGAGATTGACAAAAAAGATGGAGGTTCAAACCTGTGGAGATGGAATAAATTTATGTCCAAAGAAGATTGGGAACTCTTAATTGAACACCAGATAGATAATTTTGACTATATTAAGTTAAAAAGTTTCTGTACAAACAAAAATAATGCAGACAAGATTAGGAGGGAAGCATCAAATTGGGAAATCATCTTTACATTTAAGGGTTCGGATAAAGGCCTCATTTCTAAAATATATACAGAATTATCTCATATTTATAGGAATTCAAGCCACTCTTCAATAGATAAATGGTCAAGGGATATGAACAGACAATTTTAAGATGATGAAATTAAAACCATCTCTAGTCATATGAAAAGGTGCTCCAAATCACTATTGATCAGAGAAATGCAAATTAAGACAACTCTAAGGTACCACTACACACCTGTCAGATTGGCTAAAATGACAGGAAAAGATAATGATGAATGTTGGAGGGGATGTGGGAAGGCTGGGTGGAACATTGTTGGTGGAACTGTGAACGCATCCAACCATTCTGGAGAGCAATTTGGAGCTATGCTCAAAAAGTTATCAAACTGTGCATACCCTTTGACCCAGCAGTGTTTCTATTGGGCTTCTATCCCAAAGAGATCTTAGAGGAGAGAAAGGGACCCACATGTGCAAGAATATTTGTGGCAACCATTTTTGTAGTGGCAAGAAACTGGAAACTGAATAGATGCCCATCAATTGTAGAATGGCTGAATAAATTATGGTATATGAATGTTATGGAATATTATTGTTCTATAAGAAACGACCAGCAGGACGATTTCAGAGAGGCCTAGAGAGACTTGCATGGACTGAAACAAGCAGAACCAGAAGATCATTATACACGGCAGCAACAATATTATATGATGATCAATTCTGACAGACATGGCTCTCTTCAAAAATGAAATGTTTCAAACCAGTTCCAATTGTTCAGTGAAGAAAGCCATATACACCCAGAGAGGGATATGAAATGTGGACCACAACATAACATTTTCACGCTCTCTATCGATGTTTGTTTGCATTGGGTTTCCTTTCTCAGATATTTTTTGTTCATGTAGATACGATTGTTCTTGCACAACAAGATAAGTGTGGAAATATGTATACATATATTCGACTTGTCAAGTACTTTAATATAATTAACATGTAGTGGACTTCCTGCCATCTAGGGGAGAGGAGGGGACTAGAGGGGAAAATTTATAACAGAAAGCTTTGTAAGGATCAATGTTGAAGAAATACCCATACATATGTTATGCAAATAAAAAGCTTTTAAAAAAATAAATAAAAATAAAAAAATAAAGAAAAGTGGAGGTAAGAATCTGAAAGCAAAAGGTAAAGAGAGTTTTTGCTAGGAATTTGGCAGAGAAAGGGAGGGTACACAGGACTAAAAGCTGGAAGTGACAGCAGGACCAAATGAAGGGTTTGTCTGTTTTATGATGGGGAGGTCTAGACATGTTTGTTGGTAGTTAAGGAGTCAGTGGATAAAGGGAGTTTGAAGATTGGAGTAGAAAAGATGATTGACAAAGTTAGTTCCCAGAGGAGAAAGGAAGGGACAAAAAATCTAAGGAATTTGGTTTTGGTAAGCAGATGATTCATCTCTTTCTTAGAGACAATAGGGAATGATGAGGAGATATGAAATGTGTAAGTGATAACAAGAGGGAGCTCATGAAGGATGGCCTTAATTTTCTTAGTTAAATATGAGGTCCTCCTTGAAGAGTGAACAGAGAAGATAATGTAAATGGTTAGAGGAAAGAAGCAAAGGTCCGGAAAAGATCTTGTGGGAAGTGTGATAAAAGGTGAATCAGAGATAAATTAAAGGTTTGCCCTGTAGGCACTGAGGGCCCAAGTGAGATTAGATAAAATACACGTAGTGGATTCAGGCATTTTGGATATGTGATTTCCTCCAGAAGGGAACAGCAGCATGGAGTAGGACTAAAGATGAGAAATGGGGAGGGTAATCCAGATTTGGGATTTGGGAAAGGATGAATAGCAATATATGACAAGGGGGGCAAGGAATTCAAGGACAGAAGACAGTATAAAGCTGAACTGGTTAAGCGGAGTGCAAGACTGAAAAGGAGATCAAGCCTTCCTTTGCCATTTACTACAAATGTGAATGGGGACACTTAACTGCAGGCTTCAGTTTCTTCACCTGCAAAATGAAAAGATCTGTTAAAATCTCTGACATAGAAAAGACACGATAAAAATTCCCATTAAAGGAGCAGTCTTTGACATTCCAAAGAACCTTTTAAGATGAAGTTCTCAGTCTAACCTCCTCTTTAGTTCCCAACTGGCCCAAATCTGGTTCTATGTTCTTATGTAACATTTACATAGTGCCATAAACATACTCAGAGTTGCATAATAAATAATATGGTGCCAAACCAATAAAGCTAAGCAGGTCACTCCCTCCAGAATCTCAGATGGCCCAGGTACAGGGCTAGTTGTACAAATGTTAAAGACCTGTCCTTTAAAGCAGAGATTAACTGGAAAGAATCTAAAAGTAGTCTGCCAAAATGCATAAATAAAAAGAATTAACACTGTGACAAATGGAATTTCCTTCAAACACAAAGCATTTATTCTGCCCTGATAAGATAAAAAAGTAATCCAACATTGCCTATTCACATAAGTACAGAAACTGTATCTAAAAATACTGGGCCAATTGGATATCAGTAATTCAGCCTCACAAATGTCCCCAAAAGAACAGCATGTATCATTTCCTTTACAATACAGAAAGAATAACTGAGGTACACAGAGGTTAAACTTGCTCAAGGACAACCTGTGGGGGAACAAAGTTCTGGTATTGCACTTAATATTCCAAGTTCTGACTAATATATGTCTTCCATAAGCTTTATTGAACAGGTAAAAGACACGGGGAGACAATGGATTCATTTATTCTCTTGTGGTAAGGAACATATTTATTTTTCTGAGTGGATATCTGGATTCAAATTAGATCTTAAGTATGTCCTTTAAATTTCATTATTTTTCTTCAGAATTTCTAGTATCTATCATCAAGGTTTCTACTGATGTTGAAAAATAAGTGCAATTTTCTATTGCCTCTCCTCAATCAAATAATTTCACATTTTTTAAATAAGTGAAATGTAAACTCCCCAGATGAACCTGAAAAAGCATGATGCTCCTAATCAAATGGGTTCAGTGCCACAACTTTATCAGGGTACAAACTTCTTCCCCTTCCCACACTCAGCATTCTATTAAGGTGCAAAGGTCCCTGTACTGCACCAGCCTCTCCATTAAATGGATAGTCTTCCAAACCACTCATTCTTCTATTACAGAGTCCAAGAAAAAGTCTGAAATGTTTTAGAACTACCCTGCTCTATTTATAACCCATCTAATACCAATAAAATAAATCTGATGGACATACACAGGAGAAAAGATTCAACTAGTTGTCACCCCATGGCCCATAGTTTGCTTTCCCAGAACTGACGTTCTACTCTAATCCTTTTGCAACAGCGGTTTCCGGTGCATTCACTGCGGGCAACTAGATGTGTCCCGGAAAAAATTGTAGTGTCTGGCCAAGAAGTTTTAAGGCCTTGGAGAATATCAGCTGGACATACAACCTATTTTCTAATTTAAAAAAGAAACGGGGGGGGGGGGGGGAGAGAGAAGAGAAGAAACAAAATCCCGCCCAACCCCCTCCTTTATCAGGCATTCTTTTTCAGAAAGGTTAAGGAAAGCAGACTGTGGCTCATTCAGAACAAGCTGGATTATCTATTAAACATTTTAGGTAGGTACTTTATTCTTTTACTGAGACTTTTTGAAACAGACATTAAAAAAAGACACCCGGAAAAGACTTATTACAATCTGTGACACATTAGGAATACAATAAAAATCCTTAAGAAAGAAATTTAAGGAGTTATTCATAATATCCTAACAAGCAAACCAGAGGTTAAATCAAGCTCCTTTTCTTAATAACATATCTTCCAGAAACATAGCCCATTGTAACTACCTCCCGTCCCACCCCCATGAAATCTCCCTATTCATGGAAGTCATCATTTCACCACAAATGCTGTCAGTTTCTGTTCACACACCTTTATACTGTGTTTAAAAATCATACTACAAGGAGTAGTTGCCTATACAATACAGCAATAAGGAAGAAAACACAGAACACTGAACAGAAGCATTAGTGAAGTGAACAAAGACAGAATGCACACACACCAGTTACCAGCAAGACCAGATATTCAAGCTAAAGATAATAAAAAAAAATTTTTCAGACTCAAAGGGCAATGATCCCTTTCCTATTTGTTTGGGCTACTTAAGAAAGGTAGGACCATCATTTTTAGTAGAGAAAATAGTGTTAGCAAATAAACACATACACACACACCACACACACACACACACACACATAATATTCCATTGTTGAAAGGTTAGGTGGTTGCTGAGAATTCAAAGCAGCAGATTCTGTGTTATTAACATGGAGTCCTGATGATCCCTCCCAGACAAAAGTGCAGGTCAATAATCATTTCAATTCAGATAAAATCTTCACCTACCATTCGTAAGGCAAAACCCATTTGAATCAATTATTCCTTAAATAATATTTCAGGATTTCAATGGCGCCTCTCAAACCCAAAGGGCTTCACAAAGAAGAGAGAGTGTTGCTGAAACATGTTCATCTCCTGTTGTGTCGGATGGGGATGTCAGTCAAGAAGGCTAAGGTTGTTTGAGATAGAAGGTAAGTTTTTGTTCGTTCATTTTTTTTTCTTGGGGGAGAAGGGAAATCTTGTCCAAGGGCAGTGGGAGAACTTCCTCCCCTAGGATCTTTATGTAATCTTGGAGGCTAAAGGTAGATCTTAGATTTTTATCAAGATTTTGCATAAAAGCCATCTACAAGGTAATTAAATGAAAAGAGCCCCTGGGGTGGGGGGAATGGCCCGTCCGTTTCCCTAGGGTGAGAAATATTTGTCCATTTCAAGTCCTAGGGTTTACACTCCCCAATCCTTTCAATCGTGTGTGTGTGTGTGTGTGTGTGTGTGTGTGTGTGTGTGTGTGAGAGAGACAGAGTGTGATGGGGGGTCCCTGTGATTGGAGGTGGGGGTCAGGGCTATTTCCCTCCCCAGGATGTGGGCAGGTAGAGAGGTCGGGGGGAGACCCCGGCCCCGGAATATGCGGGGGAGAGGGGAGGGTTGGCGCCCCTTCCCCAGGCCGGAGGGCGGCGGCCACGCCTCGCCGGGCAGGCGGAGCAGGGATCCCCGGAGCGCCGGGGCCGAGCCGAGCCCGCGGACGGCCCTCGGACGGCGGAGGGAGAGAGGGAGGGAGGAAGGAAGGGGGTGCCTCGATTCAGGCCTCGCCCCGAATCCCGCCCGCTCTCGCCACTCTCCTTTCCCACCCTCCCTGGGACTTACCCTGGGTCCCCCGAGGTCCGACGCCGCCGCCGCCCTCCAGCAGAAGGAAGACCAGGAGGAAGAAGGAGGCTCCGAACGACTCCGCCAT
>JAJPUD010008545.1:0-31781 GCA_023553655.1 Myrmecobius fasciatus | reverse complement strand
CCCACGGCGCGCGTGTGCGAGGAGTCAGCTAGAACCCCCTGGAAGGGGGGGGGGTGAGAGGTGCGCGGGATTGCCCCTTGGTTAAAGAAGGGGCGCGCAGTTCCGCGCTAGGCAGCGGCGGAGAGCGCGCGCACGCGCCCCGCCGAGGGCTCTCCCTCTCCAGGAACCGGCGAAGAGCGCGAGCAGGGAAGGCGGTGCCTCTGTACGTGCGTGTGCGCGCGCGCGCGCCGGGGCGAGGGGCGGTGCGCCGGGAAGCGCGGGGAGCGCGCACCTTGGGGACCGGTCACCTGTGGGACCTTGGCTGCCCGGAATGATAATATCCATGTTCCTCTAGAAGGGTTGTGGGGGGATCTGCTTAAAGGTCAACTAGTATTATGGGGAGGTGAGATTTCCTCTTTGCCAATGCCCACGGAGGCATCCAAAGGCAATTAGAGTGAGTGTCCTTTGGTATGGATGGGGAGTAAGTCCAGGTCACGGTGCCTTTGGTCTGGTCCCAGGCAGTGCTTTAGAATTTGAGCCAATGGTCCCCATGGGAACACCTGCTTTCCGTGCTCCCAGAGAGCACTTCATGCACACCTTAATCTCCACTGCCCTTCATTCGTCTGAAACAAAACTCCCAATCACTTTCTCTCTGAACTTAACCTTAGAGCAAATGTAACCTTGGCAGCATACTACTAGTCGGTATTTTTTGTTTGTTTGTTTGTTTGTTTTGTTTTGTTTTTGTTTTTTTACCAGTTTTGTCACGAGGTCCTAAACTGCCTGGATTAATTTCAATTAAGCTTTCATTAAGCACCTACTATGGGGTAAAGCACTGGGGCTAGCCTCCAATGGGATCTAAAAATTAAAGGAGACAAAAATCTTTTCATTGAACTCAGAATCCATTTACACAGTGAAGGACTATTATACAAAGCATATACAAGTACATCAGTCAATTGTTTAAATTTGGCTTTTTGAGGTCTAAAGAAAGAAAAGATCATTGTTGATTAGGGAGGATGAGGGGGATGGGAAAATCCCAAAAGACTTCATGAAGAAGGTAGCATTTGAACTAAGATTTCATATTAATAATAACTATATTAATATGGTGTTTGCAAAGTACTTCTCTCAACTCTCTGTATCAGATAGTACAACTTTTATGCTCATTTTACAACTGAAGAAACAGGCTCAGAGAGATTAAGTAACCTACCTGTCCTTTGAACACAGAGCTACTAAGCATCTGGGGCAATGGTCAAACTCTTCTGATGCTAGGTCCTCTCTTCTCCTTACTGCTGAACACTGACTTGAAGGATAGATAGAATCTCAAAAGGCAAAGACTGATTTGAGCAAAGCATTGCCAATGGCCAATGAATAAAGTAAAAGCATTGTAGGAAACTAATAGACACGATTTGACTGAATATTCTTTATACCATTGAAATCATAGGTGCAACAACAACAACAAAATGTACAAGATACTGTGTTTAGCACTGGGAATATAAAAACAAAAAAAAAAAAAACCACTCCCAGCTCCCAAGGAACCGGGAGAATACAACATGTACAAATATAATAAAATATAAATATAACAAATATAATAAAACTTCACTTCTACTCTTCTTTCTCCAGATTTGTCTATCTCCCTGCCAGTATATCTCCCTGCCAGTATTTCACCCTGGAAATACTGCCAGCCTACAGTCCTTAATTCTGACTGGTGAGTCTTCCACCCTGATTACCATTTTATAAGGCATCCAGACCATGTTTACTTCACTCATAGCACCACTCCTCACTTTCTGGGTTTTTCTACCTCCATTTTCTCCACAAACAAGCCGCTTGGTCCCCTGGGCATCCCCTCACCCTACATTCCAGCCCTCTTTATGTGTTTTCTTCCCCTATTAGAATGTAAACTCTTTAAGGGTACAGACTTTTTAAAAATTCTATTTGTTTCCCAAATATTTAGCACAGTGTTTAATAAATGCTTTTGTCTATCTATCTGTCTATCATCTGTCTATGATACAAGGTAAGTTTAGGAAAGAGAAAGCTCTAATGGCTGGATAGGGAGAAAGAGTAAAGAATCAAGGAAGGATTTATGGAAACTATGCTTTGAAGGATTCTAAAGATTCTAAGGTGCAGATTAGCCAGGTATCCTAGTCTCTGGGGGAAAAGATCTCATTTCTCTGTAAAAAACAAACAAACAAACAAAAAAACTTTTTTTTAGAAGATATTAGAGTAATTGTACTTCTATGCTGACTTGAGAGAGAGGCCACATTCCACTCCCACAGTCTGGAAAACCTAAATGCTAATCCTGGTGACCAAGATGTATCACAATTTCAACCAAGCCCAAACACAGACACTAAAATTTACCATCTAGGTGCTTGGGTTTAGGTGAGATTGTAAAACTGAGGCTTTTCAGTGATTCATTCTTTTCCATCTGACTCTTTTACCTGTTCTAACACAACAATGTAAACAGATTATGTATGTATTATTATTCTTGTAACACAGAGATATACCCTGTTCCCCTGCATCCCCCGTGCAATACCCACTCCAATTCTCAAAGCTGCCATAGATTTAAGGTATTCTGTGGTTCTGCATCTATTCAAGACCATAATTCTTGAGCCCCCTCTTAATGTGTTTACCATTACAGCCACTCAGAAGGCAGAATTAGTTCAAAGCCAAGGCATTTAATAAAATCCCATAGTAAGAAAAATAATACTATAACTATTATTGTGGTTTTTTTTTTTTTTTTTTTTTTTTTTTTTTTTACAACGGAAGGCTCAGATGGTGGTAGTAAAGGTATGGAGAAATGACTGAGTTAAGTGGTGAAGTGAAGGAAGGAAAAAGAAAGAAGGGAAGGGAAAGAAAAGAAAATATCAATAGAATATTTTCCCCATAGATCTGGGACACATTCTCCTGCAAATACACATAGCATCAGTGGAAAGAGGGAGACACAATTAGGGCACAGGTGTGTAAGGGCCCCTCATGGCTTGGATGCTTCAGTGTCCTGTGCTTCTTGGTGACATCACTGCTCTGCTCTTGTGGAGCTGGTTCCTTTCTGGGTGTGGCTTTCAGCTTGGCGTCCTCCCCACTGGGTAATGCATTCAGTCTTAGAGTTGCCTGCTGCTCCCTATACCCCACTGGGCTGTTCTCACTGCTGCCACCTACTGGATCAGACCAGAAATCTTCACCTAAAGTGTTACCTCTTCCTCCTAAGAAAATGTTTTTTCCATCTCAGAGAAACAAAAACGGAGACAGAGAAATGGATAAAGCATTTATTAAGTACTTATCACAGGTGAGATGCTATCTTCTTCAGCTCTGCCTCCAAGTTTTCCCAGCTTCGTTCAAGTTTTGGCTAAAGTCCAACCTTCATCAAGAAGCCATTCCTGATCCCCCTTAACCTTAATGCCTTCCCCCAGAGATTGTTTCCAATTTATTCAGTCTATTGCTTGTTTGTACCTACTTGAGTGTATGCTTTCTCCTCCCATTAGACTCCGTCTATTGGTAGCAGAGGCTATTTTTTGCCTTTTTTGGTATCCCCCAGCATTTAGCAGAGTGCCTGGCCCATAAAATGTACTTAATTAATACTTATTGACTTGACTTGTTTCAACATCTAACTGATCTTTCTGTTTGCAATCTCTCTTGACACCAGTTCAGACCATTGCCAGTAGTAGTTATTCTGAACCACTATCTTCATGATACTGTCTTGTTCAAGAATCTATAGTAGGGGATAGAGCACCTGCCCTTGAAGCAAGAGGACCTGAGTTCAAATCCAGACTCAGATATTTAACACTTACTAGCTGTGTGACCTTTGGCAAGTCACTTAACCTTGCAAAAAAGAATCTAGAGTGGGTCTCTATTGTTCACAACTAGTTCATCTTTGGGACTATTCCTCTGGGAATATTCCTTAGTTGACATCTTTATTAATACTTTATCAGAGATTGATTCATTACTGCCAAAAATCTAAACTAGTCAAAAGATATATGTAGAGGATGAGAGGAGAGGCAGGTCAGATTAAATAGAGCACAAAGCTATGATGAAGGTGTTAGAACAGTGCCAGAAACAGATTCCCCAGTTCATAGTTTTGTCTGTTGCCATGCCTTTGAATGGCAGATTATTCCCTCCATAACCACAGTGGGTTTTTTTCTTGTTATCCATGTCCAACTATGTTTTATATGCCTTAACAATTTTCATTAAGCACTTCAAAAAGAAACCATTGAATATAGGCCCATTTCGATCCACATGTGCAAGAATGTTTGTGGCAGCCCTTTTTGTAGTGGCTAGAAACTGGAAACTGAATGGATGCCCATCAATTGGAGAATGGCTGAATAAATTATGGTATATGAATGTTATGAAATATTATTGTTCTGTGAGAAACGACCAGCAGGACGATTCCAGAGAGGCCTGGAGAGACTTGCATGAGCTGATGCTGAGTGAAATCAGCAGAACCAGGAGATCATTGTACACGGCAAAATCAATATTAGATGACAATCAATTCTGATGAACATGACTCTTTGATTAATGCTAGTTCCATTGATCTTGTGATGAAGAGAGCCATCTATGCCCAGAGAGAGGACTGTGGGAACTGAATGTGGATCACAACATAGCATTTTCACTCTCTTTGTTTTTGTTGGCTTGCATTTTGTTTTCTTACTCATTTACTTTCTTTTTTAAAAAATATATTTATACATATTAGATTTAACATATATTTTAAAATGCTTAACATATATTGGATTGTCTGCCATCTAGAGAAGGGGGTGGGGGGAAGAAGGAGAGAATCTGAAACGCACAGCTATGCAAGGGTCAATGTTGTCAAATTATCTGTGTATATGTTTTGAAAATAAAAAGCTTTATTAAAAATGGACAGAAAAAAAAGAATATAGGCCCATTTCAAGTCCAAGCTCATTTGCCTGTCCTTCAAGGCCTCAATAATTATTTACTTGCATTTATATAGTTCTTTAAATATTTTATAAGCATTATCTCATTTTTCCTCACAACAATTCTAGGAGGTAGATGATAATATCATCTCCATTTTACAGATGATTAAACTAAAGCAGACAAAAATTAAGTGACTTGCCCAGCATCAGGCAGCTAATAAATGTCTGAGACAGAATTTGAATTCAGGTCTTCCTAACCACAACTCCTATGTTCTATCTGCTATGCACTTAGCTATATTTTATTATAATTGGCAATCCAAAAAAAATTTGTAAATTATCTACTGAATACATTTCTAAATTATCTGCTATGCTAGGTCTGGGGATACGAAGATAAATAGGGTAGTTCCTTCCTTTAAGAAGCTGATATTCTATTAGTGGTGGTGATCAAAAACCTCATCAAACTATATATAAATTAAACTGAAGAGAAAGAAAGCATTTATAATGGTGGGTAAGGGTAGGAGGAGGAATCAAAGAGGAGAGAACACCTGAGCTAGGCCTTGAACAAAGATAAGAAATCTTCTGAAAGCAAAAAGAGGGAGAACATTTCAGGCCAGTGCAAATGTATTTTGCAAGAGGATAGAATGTTGAATTTGGAAATAGCTAGTGGTCCAGGTTGGTTGAATACAGGGTCTTAAAAAGGATTTATATAAAATAAGATTAGAAAAGTAGGTTGTTTGTGGACATCTATTCAAACATTTATAAGGAAAGAAGAAAAACAAATTACCAGTATCAAAAATGAAAAGGGTAAACTTACCACTAATGAAGAGAAAATTAAAGCAATAATTAGGAACCATTTTGCTCAATTGTATGCCAATAAATCTGACAATCTAAGTGAAACAGATGAATATTTACAAAAATATTGATTGCCCAGGTTAACAGAAGGGGAAATAAAATACTTAAATAGCCCCATTTGAGAGAAAGAAATTGAACAAACATTTATTAAGAATTCAGCTTTGGAATTCCCACTTTGGGCTATGCTGCCCTATTTGTAAGTTTGAATGCAAACTCAGGTAGCCCATTATGTTTATTGGATTCTCAACTACCAAATCATTCTGCTAGCCAACCATCTTGGTCATTTTCTCACCAGCTAGCTATCCTCTCTTTCTACCTTTTGCTCTAAAATTAAAATTAATATTTCCATTGTTTTTGGAAGGGGCAAACACCTCTATGGCTCACTCTACTATACTCTATGTCTTCCCAGAATAAAAAAAGCATCTTCCCTGGATATGAATGTTCTAAATATATTGTCTTCCCCCATTAGGATTTAAGCTCCTTCTAATAAGGATCTTATTTTTTTTGCTATGTGTACTTTGTATTCCATCTGAGATGACCCTAATTCTATTTCTAACTAATTCCATTTCTCTAATCCTGAATATTTTATATATGCAGTTTTGTTTTCACCTTTCTTTGTATCTTTAACATTCAAAATGGTGCATTATAATGGTGAACATTTATTAAATGCTTATTGACTGACTATTTGATTTCCCAACACAACACTTATTCCTCGAATATAGAAAACACTTAATAAATGCTTTTCATTCATTCATTTACTATGTGCAAAGCATTGTATGTAGTGTGTGTGTATGTATATATATAGGGAGTGGTAAGCACAAAAGTGAATTAGGTATGGTCGATGAAATTATGCACATTATAAATTATTACTTTTATAACTAGAAGATACATTAGAAACCATTTAATCTAACTTCATTTTACAGATGAGGAAACTGAGGTTAAGAAGAGCTAATTGATTTCTATGATTTTAGTGTTATTAGGTTTCAGAGATGGGATTTCTTTTAGGTCCAGGGTCTTATCCATTATAACATGACATCAAGGAAATTTTTCTTTTTTTTTTTTGTTTGCAAAACATATGTATAAGTAATTCTTCAACATTAACCCTTACAAAGCTTTCTGTTACAAATTTTCCCCCCTACTCCCCACCCCTCCCCTAAATGGCAGGATATCCACTACATGTTAATTATGTTAAAATACTTAACAAATCGAATATATGTATACATACAAGGAAATTTTTCTTATAAGATAGATACAACAATCACATAAAATAACTACTTTTCTCTACTTCCCAACATGTAATCTCTGCTTCAAGCAAACTAGTCTCACTTTCCACAGAAATAAGTAATTCACATATACAGTTCATTGTGAAATCTTGCAATTTTATATGCACAACATCTCCTAGATCCATCCCCTTCTCTCTCAATCTCTCTCACCTATTATTATAATAGTCTTCTAAGTAGTCTTCCAGCCTTAAGTCTCTACCTACTCTAATCACTCCTCCATTCTGGCCTCTTCCTATCTTTCAAATTTCATTCACTTGCATCTCCATGCCTTTGTCCCTCCTGCCTGTAATACTTTTCCTCTTATCCCTACCTCTCAGTTTCTTTGGTTTCTTTCATGGCTCAGTTAAATCCTACCTTCTGAAGAAAGCCTTTCTTCATCCTCGTAGCTGACCCTAGATTGTAATATTGTATGTCCTTAATTATTTGCATAAGTAGAATGTAGGCTTTCAGAAAATAGATACTGTTTTTACCTTTCTTTACATCCCTAGCACATAGTAAGTTTTAATATAGTATTGACTAACAGGCTTCATTTAAAAAAATGCTTAGCACAAGGAACGAATAAATCTAATTTGACAAAGTGATATTTGCACTATGATCATGCTTTTCCAAGAAGCTGAGATTTAAATATCAAAATATGAAACAGGTTTAGGGACTGCTGATTCAGCAATTCACATTTCACTTCCACTCTGTACTGTCCCAACAATTACATTTAGGAACATGTATTTTGGCAAGCCAGACCAGGACTTGAGTTCATCCTTTTGTTGATAGTCATATTCAGAAAGTTATAGTTAAAGAATACCTTTCCTACTTCCAGTCAGTTCTAACAGATGGATCTGGGAACTCCAGACCCCTAGAACTCACAAGATTGACTCCACAGCTGGATATTTCCATTTTGGATTTGTTGTTCAATGAATCTCTGTTCTATGATGTAACACAAAACCAAAGAGGAAGCCACAAGCCCAAAGTCCAGCCCTAGGTGTGCCTAAATTAAAATATGTCTTTTATATGTGATTACAGCCTCCATGCTATTGGAGTAGAGCAAAGATATCACCCTACCCCATTTGTGTGTATGTCTGGGCAAAGAGACTACTTATCATATGTTCCAAAGGATGGAACAAAAAAAAGAGAGATGAGAAGATTTCTTTCATTTCTAAATGATGCAACATCACATTATCTGTCACTTTCATAGGGTTTTCTATGTAACCCCTAAAGTGCTAATCCATTCATCACTGAACCACATGTCTACCAAGCAATAGCCAAAAAGGAGCTCCAGGAACAACTTAAGAAAGAAACTAATATTGAATATATAAATGCAAAATCTTACACTTGGATTCCGAATATCAGTTTTAAAAATATAGGATAGGGTGGATGGGATGGGGGAGACATGGTTAAATAGCTGTTCATCTGAAAAAAGTCTTGAGGATTTATTGGATTGTAAACCCAATATGAATTAATAGTATGATGTAGCAGCCAGAGAGAGAGAGAGAGAGAGAGAGAGAGAGAGAGAGAGAGAGAGAACTAATGCCATCTTGGGCTGAATTTAAAAAAAAAAGCAGAACTTTCAGGACTAAAGAGGTTTTGTTTAATATGAATCCCTGTTCATTCTGCCCTGGTCACACTTCATCTAGAGTTTTGTGTTCAGTTCTGGACATCACAGCTTCAAAAGGGATCTAAGAAGGACTGAGGAGGGTAGCAAGGGTAGTAAAGAGCTTAATGTTCATGTCATATGTTGAGGAAATTGAGTATTTTTAACCTGGAGGAGAAAAGACTCAGGGAAAACAAATGCTCCGGAGTACTTAAAGGGTTGTGATGTGATAAATATTTTAGACTTGTCTTGCTTTGCACCAGGGAGCAGAAGTAGGAACAAAGATCAGATGTTAGGAAGAGACAAATTTTGGGTCAATATCAGCAATATCAACTTTGCTGATATCTAATGATTAGAATTGTCCTAAAGTCTGTGCAGATAGTGAGATCCTCCTTCATAAAAGTTTTCATGAGAGACTGGATGATAACTTGTTGGGTATGTTATAGAGCATATTTACTTCATGTATTGGAATAAGCTCCCAAGTCTTAACTTCTGTGTGAAAATAACTATAGCTGTCCATTAAGAGTCTCTTCTGGTTATATTGCTCAGCTGGCACAATCCACAGGCTGAATCCATGCCTCTGTTGGCACCAGGTCACTGTCTGAATCCCTGCCAGTCCTGTTGCATGGTACAGAGTCCATCCTGTTTTCCCTATGATGGGCTCTATTCTGTTTAGTCCAAAAGTTAAGGATTTAGTAACTGATTTCCAAGTAACTTTTTTTCAGTGTATCTCTTTGGAGACCTTAAAACCCTGGGGATGCCAGGAAGAACTTGGAGAAAGCACTGACTCTCTCCCATGCCTGGAATCTACTTTCTCTTACCTCTGCCTCTTTTACTCCCTTAGAATTCAGTTCAACTACCTCTTTCTACATGAAGGTTTTCCTGATCTTGCCCAACTGTGCCAAATATAAGTGCCTGCCCTGTAACGACCTACGTTACCTCTAAGCTAAAGGGTAGGCTAAACTTACCTCAACAGGCATCGGACGTCTCCGGCTCCCAGCCTCCACTGGGAGAAACTTCACAAATCACAGGACACGGAGATAAACTTATCTTACTTTATTGAGTTCTGCACTTACATTGTTTCTTAAGCTATGCTAATGGCGGCCTGGTCTCTTCTTCCTTAGCAGTCCCCCTTTATACTCTCTTTGTCCTTCCCCGCCTATGCCCCAGAGAACCAATCATGTCCCATCCCGAAGGTCTCCGGTATGAGCTGGCCTGCTATGATAGGGCGCCGGCCCACGAGCCGTGTGCAGCACCTGCAGATCGTGTGCAATATGCAAAACATGTAACACGTGACTTAGGCTCTATGGTCCTCCGTCCCGCAGTGTTCTGCTGTATCAGCACTGCCATATCAGCAGTGTTATGTCACACCCTGTGCTCAGCCATTCGGCCCCCAGATGGTCACGAGCGTTCCTGCTGGCTACAAGCCCTGGGCCTTACACTGCCCCAAAAAATTGCCTTGTATTTCTCTTATAAATGCTTGTATATAAGCACATCATCTTCCCCTGAGAGAATATAAGCTCTCTGCGGGCAGAGATTGGTTAAATTTCATCTTAGCATGTAGCATATCTGGCACACAATAGGTACTTTTTATTGTTCAATTGTTTTTCAGTTATGCCTGACTCATTTTGACCCCATTTGGAGTTTTCTTGGCAAAGACACTGGAGTGGTTGGCCATTTCCTTCTCTAGCTCATTTTACAGATGAGCAAACAGGGCAAACAAGGTTAAGTGACTTGCTCAGGGTCATCCAGCTCTGAGGCCAGATTTCAACTCAGGAAGATGAGTCTTCTTGACTCTATGCAGGCACTCTATCCCTTGTATCTTCATGAGGTCCAATAGGTACTTGATAAATACTCGATGCTTTCCTAGTACAGGACTTTATTACTATCTGTTTATATTATTTATTGAAATAGATTCTAAGAATCCTGTAACTTTTTGCTGCCCAGATCCCACAGCATAGGGCACTGATACATGAAAAAGAATATGGAAAAGCTCAGAATTTATTGTCAAGGAGGTAACCAAAGTCATCAGTTTCTTGTGCTTTGGTGTTCTCTATGGCCCAAATCTCTGGACAACTCATAGCAAAACCTAGTAAATAAAACCTCCCTAGTGGCCCATATACTACAGAGGTACAGGGGGAAGCTACCCAATTATAGCAACCCCCTGAAGATATCTTGTTTTGGGTAGAAACCCCCATGGTTTTCTGGCTCTCCCTCTTTCTGGTGCACAGCTCTGCAAGTCTTATATCATGGACTAAACTAAGAGTGCTACTCTCTGTCTTTACATGTTGCCTTGAGATAGCCTCAGAGTAAAAGGAAGCCTATTTTTCTCCTTAAATCTTTATCTTTCTACATAATAATGTAACTGCTCTAACTCTTTCTGGTTAAAGTGTCAGAGGTATGCTGGTAAATATTTAACAACCAGCTCTCAAAAAAAAAAGTATGCACAACATACTAGTTCTTATTTGTAGTTGTTTGCTGATTACAGAGATGTTAATACTCACACTGAAAATTTAACAATCAGTTCTTGCAGGTTCAAGCTGGCTCTAGCAGACCCTTGAATAGTATTTCCCCTTCTAAGACCTATTCTCTACTAATTTATTCCCAGAGGAGAGGGGCCCCTCTTAGGGTGTTTGTGGATGGGAGTTTGGAGAAAGTGGCTAGTATTTCTCCCTGCTTACTGAACTGAACATGCTCTTCTTCCCTTTGGTAAGTTGGCTCTGCACATCCCTTTGTAAGATATCATTATGATCTTGTCTCAGTGTATCCTAGATCAACATGTGACCTTTTCTTTTTGACTGGTCTTCCTGTCTTTCTAAAAAGCTTAGCAAAAACAAGGACTATTCCATTTTCTTCCTCTATTCCTGCTGTATCCTTAGTTTGGGGTTTCTTTTGTTTTCAAGAGAGAAAAGCTGGCTCTCATATCTTTTCTTTCTATGATGTCTTCATCTAAAGAAGGGCCTAAACTTAGAAAGGTTTATTTCTCAGAGGCCTTTTCCCATCCTTGTGACTCAAAACTACTTGTTCCAACCTGTTTATAGCTGAGAGAATAGTAGTCAGTAATATCTGACCTCAGGACTCTCTGGCAAGACCAAGAGAGGCTCTTGGTGTTGATCAGATCTCCCTGGTTTGTGGGGAGAAAGAAGGGAGAATTAAGAAGTTATTCCATTCATTTTGGTCAGGACCACTATGTAAATAAACTAGCTTTAGGATCCACATGTGCAAAACTGTTTGTGGCTGCCCTTTTTGTAGTGGCTAGAAACTGGAACTGAATGGTTACCCATCAATTGGAGAGTGACTGAAAAAATTATGATATATGAATGTCATGGAATATTATGTATTTCAGAGACACCTGGAGAGACTTACATGAACTGATGCTAAGTGAAATGAACAGAACCAGGAGATCATTATACACAGCAACAACAATACTATATGATGATCAATTCTGATAAACATGGCTCTCTTCAACAATGAGGTGATTTAGACCAGTTACTATTCAGTTATTATTCAGTGATGAAGATAGTCATATACATCCAGAAAGAGGCCTGTGGGAACTGAGTGTGGACCACAACATAGCATTTTAATGCTTTCTGTGAATGTTTGCTTGCATTTTGTTTTCCTTCTTAGGTTGGTTTTTTTTTTCTCTTTCTAGATCCGATTTTTCTTGTGCAGCAAGATAACTATATAGATATGTATACATATATTGGATTTATCATATATTTAACATGTATTAGACTACCTGCCATCTAGGGGAGGGGTGGAGGGAAGGAGGGAAAAATTTGGAACAGAAAATTTTGCAAAGGTCAATGTAGAAAAATTACTCATACGTTCTGTAAATAAAAAGCTTTAATAAAACTAATTAATTAATTAATTAATTAAAAATTTAAAAACCAGCTTTAAGACCCGGATGAACAAATTAAGGAGCTGTATAGATCCATGGTATATAAATAATTAACTCGTGTATGTGTGTGTGTGTGTAAAACTAAAAGTCATATTTTCTAATACCTAAGTGATCAAAGGATATGAACAAAATTCTTAAAACAATTGCAAACTATTAAGAATCATATGAAATGGTCTCTATCGAAGTTTGCTTGCATTGGGTTTCCTTTCTCAGATATTTTTTGTTCATGTAGATACAATTGTTCTTGCACAGCAAGATAAGTGTGGAAATATGTATACATATATTCGACTTGTCAAGTATTTTAATGTAATTAACATGTAGTGGATATCCTGCCATCTAGGGGAGGGGAGGGGACTAGGGGGAAAATTTGTAATGGAAAGCTTTGTAAGGATCAATGTTGAGGAACTACCCATACATATATTATGCAAATAAAAAGCTTTAATAAAAAAATAATCAACTTAAGTATTCATAAAAAAGAATCATATGAAAAAATATGAATCACTAATAATAAGAGAAATGTAAATCAAAACAATCCTGAGGTTTTACCTTACACCCTGCAAAATGGCAAAGATGATGAAAGATGGTAATAGGCAAGATTATAGGGACTGTGCACATGAAAAGATGCTCCAAATCACTATTGATCAGAGAAATGCAAATTAAGACAACTCTGAGGTACCACTACACACCTGTCAGATTGGCTAAAATGACAGGAAATGATAATGACGAATGTTGGAGGGGATGTGGGAAAACTGGGACACTGATACATTGTTGGTGGAACTGTGAACAGATCCAACCATTCTGGAGAGCAATCTGGAACTATGCTCAAAAAGTTATCAAACTGTGCATACCCTTTGACCCAGCAGTGTTTCTATTGGACCTATATCCCAAAGAGATCTTAAAGGAGGGAAAGGGACCCACATGTGCAGGAGTGTTTGTGGCAGCCCTTTTTGTAGTGGCTAGAAACTGGAAACTGAATGGATGCCCATCAATTGGAGAATGTCTGAATAAATCATAGTATATGATGTCATGGAATATTATTGTTCTATAAGAGACGACCAGCAGGATGATTTCAGAGAGGCCTGGAGAGACTTGCATGAACTGATGCTGAGTGAAATGAGCAGAACCAGGAGATCATTATACACGGCAACAACAAGACTATATGATGATCAATTCTGATGGACATGGCTCTCTTCAACAATGATGTGATTCAAACCAGTTCCTATTGTTCAGCGATGAAGATAGTCACATACATCCAGAACTGAATGTGAGCCACAACACAGCATTGTAACGCTTTCTGTGAATATTTCCATGCATTTTGTTTTCCTTCTTAGGTTGTTTTTTATCTTTTCTCTTTCTAGGTCTGATGTTTCTTGTGCAGTAAGATAACTGTATAGATATGTATACAAATATTGGATTTGTCATATAATTTATCCTATTTAGCATGTATTAGATTACCTGTCATCTAGGGGTGGGGAGTGGAGGGAAGGAGGGGAAAGGCTTGGAACAAAAAAGAAAAGCTTTTGCAAAGGTCAATGTAGAAAAATCACTCATATGTTTTGTAAATAAAAAGCTTTTAATAAAAAAAATATTATAGAGACTGTGAGAAGAGAGGTGCACTGGTACATCATTGGTGGAATTGAAAATTAATATAATTATATGGAAAGCAATTAGAAATTATGCAAATAAAATAACTGAAATGTCCATAGCCTTTGTCCCAAAGATTTCACTACTAGACCTGTACCCCAAAAAGACCATCAATAAGAAAAAAGTCCCCATATACTCCAAAATATTTATGGCAGTATTTTTTTAAGATTGGTTTTTTTTTCAATAATATTTTATTTTTCCAAGTACATATAAAGATAGTTTTCAACATTCATTTTTCTAAAATTTTGTGTTCTAAATTTTTCTCCCTCCCTCTTCCCCAAGATTGCAAGCAATCTAATATAGGTTAAATGTATGCAATTTTTAAAAACATTTCCATATTTGTAATGTTGTGCAAAAAAAAATCATATCATAAGGAAAAAAAGAGTGAGAACAACAACAAAAAAAAAAAACCAAGCAAATAAATAACAACAACAAAAGGTAAAAATACTATGCTTTGATCCACATTCAGTCTCCATAGTTCTTTCTCTGGATGCAGATAAAATTTTCCATCCCAAGTCTATTGGAATTGCATTGAATCACTGCATTTTTTAAAAGAACCAAGTGCATCATAGTTGATCACATGATCTTGTTGTTACTATGTTCAATGTTCTTTTGTTTCTGCTCATTTCACTTAGCAACAGTTCATGTTAAGTCTTTCCAGGCTTTTCTGAAATCATCCTGCTGATCATTTTTTATAGAACAAGGATATTCCATTACATTCATATACCATAACTTATTCAATTATTCTCCAACTAGTAGGCATCCACTCAATTTCCAGTTTCTTGCCACTACAAAAAGCTGTTATAAACATATTTGTACATATGGATCCTTTTCCCGCTTTTATGATCTCTTTAGTAGTGACACTGCTGGATCAAAGGGTATGCACAGTTTTATAATTCTTTGGACATAATTTCAAATTGCTCTCCAGAATGGTTGGATCCATTCACAATTCTGTAGGGTAGTACTTTTTTGTAATAGCAAAGAATTGGAAACAAAAATAGATATGGATTTACTGTGGAATGGGTAAAAAAATCAGGATTCATGAATACAATGGAATATTACTGTGCTGTTAAGAAATGATAAATGTGATAAATAGAGAGAGGTATGAAAAAACTTAACTGAACTGACTATAAAAATTTATTTAGAGAAAAATTATGAAGTTGGAGAGCTTGAGATAAGAGGTTATATCTGAATCAGAACTCAGAACAAAATATAATGGTCCAAGGTTCAATGCTGTACAAAATGAGAGGGCTTAAACTAGATAAAAGAAGGAACCCAATTTATATCTCTTGAAGGCCTTTTGGGCATATGCAAATTTTAAACCCAATCACATGGGTCCTGGCCCAAATCCAGTCTTGCTGAAATTCCCATCTGCCAGAGAGCTTCTTTTAATGATTCAACCCATCCTAATTCCCATAAAATTGTCAAGACCCTGCCCCTCCAACTTACTGTTCTTAGATTTGGATACTTGTCTGTATAGTGGAGTGCCCAGGCTGAAAAATATAGTACCAATGCCTTATAAATAAATACATTAGTCTAGATACCCAGCACACTGCACCCCAAGCACCCAGCATTGCTGAGTCCCAGGAGACTAAGAGCTCTGGTTTACCTCTATTAGCCTAGCCTCACATTTCCCCCAGTTTCCCCAGAGCTCCTTTCTATTGTCCTAGCCTCTGGCCTTCCAGTAGTACCATCTTAGATAATTGCAGGCACTACACTTGAAACCCAGTATGGTCAACTCCAAGAACCCAGCCATTATCCACCAACCCCCAGCTACAGCTGTATGGTCTAAGGGTTTGTTGTCCTATCCATTGTCATCTACTGCTCTTCACAATCCTGAGTTCCTCTATCTTGGTTTTACAGGGACTTATGAAATTAGATGAAAACATCTATCAGCTATGGAAGAGCATCTTCTTTCTCCTCCATCTGCTCCCACTCCTGGGAGGTCCTCACTTGGAGGTCCTCATTTAATCCTTTCTGGGAAAGTTTCCACTAAACCCACCTCCTTCCATACCGAGATGGAACAGGTGGAATAATGGTTGATCAAATTTCTTCAGTCTTTTAAAAATTGCTTGTATTTAAAATATTGATTAGCGTACACTCTCATTTCCCTCTGCATCAGTTCATACAAATCTTCCCAAATTCACTGAAATCATCCTTTTTGGCATTTCTTCTAGCACAATAGTATTCTATTACATCTATATACCATGATTTGTTTAACTATTCTATGATTAATAGATATTCCCTTAGTTTCCAGGTTTTTGCTATACTACTAAAAGAGCTGCTATAAACACTTTTGTACATATGGGTCCTTCTCTTCCTTTCTCTTTAGAATATAGGTTTAAGAGTGATATCAGGGATAGTTAGGTGGAGCAGTGATTAGAGCACTAGCCCTGAAGTCAGGAAGACATGAGTTCAAATCTGGTCTCAGACACTTAACATTCCCTAGCTGTGTGACCTTGGGCAAGTCATTTAACTCCAATTGCCTCAGCAGGATCCTATAACCTCTGACATGGGTGCTTCTGGGAGAGTAGAGATGAGCTCAGAGTGAGCTATCATTAAGGATATTGCTGAAACAGGCCTTGGGTTACCAGTGCTTCAGGATTCTCTGGGTTGCAAACCTTAGGAAACTTAGAACTCAGATCTTTAATGTGCAGAAGCATATAAAACTTCTCCATTCACACTTATGCCAGGAACACAAACACACAAAGAAAGCCATTCAGAAACATACTGCATCACCAAAAGATCTTACTTACTTTCTTTGTTCTCTCCATCTCTAATACACAGTGGGTTTCATGAATGACTGTTGCTTCCCTTAAAACCTTTGGATCAGAGATCCTTAAGCTGAGGCTCAAAGATTAGTAGATTTCAGAAACTTCAATGGAAAAAATTCCATCTTAATTATGTTATGCTTTAAAAAATTTGATTCTATTATGGAATATTATTGTTCTGTAAGAAATGACCAGCAAGATGATTTCAGAGAGGCTTGGAGAGACTTACATGAACTGATGCTGAGTGAAATGAGCAGAACCAGGAGATCATTATACATGGCAACAACAGTACTATATGACGATCAATTCTGATGGACATGGCTCTCTTCAACAATGAAATGTTTCAAACTACCTCCAATTGTTCACTGAAGAAAGCCATATACACCCAGAGAGAGGGATGTGAAATGTGGACCACAACATAACATTCTCATACTCCTTGATTGATGTTTGCTTACATTGTGTTTCCTTTATCTGATATATCTTTTGTATAGATAAGATTTTTCTTGCACAACAATGATAAGTTTGGAAATATGTATACATATATTCGATTTGCCAATATTTTAACATAATTAACATGTAGTGGATATCCTGCCATCTAGGGGAGGGGTGGGGAGTTGGGGGGAAAATTTGTAACGGAAAGCTATGTAAGGGTTATTGTTGGAGAATTACCCACACATATGTTATGCAAATAAAATAAAAAAAATTTAAAAAATTTTGATTCTGAAATAGTATGTATAGGCTTCACCAGAGTGCCAAGGAGAACCATGATATGGTAGAGATTAAGAACTGTTGCTTTGGAATGTGATAGGATTCCCGCCCCCCCCCCCGCCTATTTTCTATCCCACCTATTAGCTCCCATTTTCTACATGATGCTGAGTCTACTTATCTATTATCTCTTCAAGACAGTGATATGTGCATCTCCTCTTTCCATTTACTCTTTTGTTTCTTCATATGAGGGATACATATTTCTCTTGAAGAAAGGTGTCAAGAATGATGAGGATTTTGGTGAGTTATTAAAGTAGGGCTTTTTTTTAGGATGGGACTTTTGCACAAGAGTATGTGACTAATGTCTTTTCCTTTTGATTGTTTGTCAATAATATATTCCTTGAAGGCCAACACTATGACTTATTTCTCCTGTACCCCCCCTAAGACTTAGGACATAATAGATGTTCAACAAATGCTTGTGGCTTAATTGAAGATACAAGCTAATTCTTTTTTTTTTCCTCCTGTGCTTGTCCTTAGCAAGACTGGGTTATCCCAATAAATAAAAGCCCTCTCTAACACTATTCATAGAGTTACAACATGGGGCATCAGACATTTACGAGGTTAGATATTTGAACATGTCATCATTGTCATCCCTATTATCACAGGCATAGTGCACACCTCAGGAAACATTGATTCCTTCATTTGGGGGGCCTCCCCACCTTACTCCAAGCTGCTATTACTGGATTCCTTCTTCCTGCACCCTTTCTGTTGAAAGGGTGAAATTTCTGAACCAAGAGATCACTCAGAGAGATCATTTAAATTGTTACATATAACAACCATTTATATGTTTCTACTTCTCTAGTTGTTTGAGGTTTACAAAATGCTTCTTGCCACAACTTATGAAGTCAAGTTTTATTATCCCCATTAAACTGAGGCTCAGATCCAGGAAGTCCTGGTTCTGAATCTTGCCTTGGATACTTGCTAGCTATATGACCCTGGAAAGATGAAGGCCTTATCCTTAAAATCAGGGGATTGTGGGAAGACTTGTATGAGTTGATGCAGAATCAAGTCAGTACAACCAGAAGAACAATTTATACAATGACAACAACATGATAAAGACAAGCAACTTTGAAAGACTTAAGAATTGTAATCAATATAAAAACCATCATGCTTCCAGGGGTAATTATGCATTTCAGCTCCTGAAAAAGAGGTGATAGACTCAAGATGCAGAATAAAGCATATGTCTTTGGACATGGCCAAGTGGGAATTTGTTTTGCTTGACTAGACATACATGTTACAAAGCATTTCTTTCTTTCTTAATTTTTTTCTCTTCCTTTTTTTTCTTTCTTCCTTCCTTCTTTCCTCCCTCCCTCCCTCCCTGTCTTTCTTCCTTCCTTCCTCTTCCTTCCTTCCCCCTCCCTCCCTTTCTCTTTTTCTTTCTTTCTTCCTTTCTTTCTTTCTTCCTTTCTTTCTTTCTTCCTTTCTTTCTTTCTTCCTTTCTTTCTTTCTTCCTTTCTTTCTTTCTTCCTTTCTTTCTTTCTTTCTTCCTTCCTTTCTTTCTTCCTTCCTTCCTTCCTTCCTTCCTTCCTTCCTTCCTTCCTTCCTTCCTTCCTTTCTTTCTTTCTTTCTTTCTTTCTTTCTTTCTTTCTTTCTCCTTTTTCCATCATTTTCTTCTAATGGGAGGAGATAGGAAAAAGAGAAAGTAAATGCTTATTAATTGGAAATAAAAAGAAAATTTATCTTTAAAAATTAAGTAGTTGGACTCAATTACTTAAAAAGTTCTTTCTACTCTAAAGCTACATGCAAAAGCCAGGTTCAAACTCAAGTCTCCTTACTGCAGATCTATGAGGTTACCTACTCCACCCATTTTTCTTCCTCATATACTACCATGATTCTCATAGGTGTCTACCTCTACAAAAAAGCCTTAGGGGAACTGGGTGTGTTTGTGAGCCTGTGTGTACAGGTCTGTGTGTTCTTCTAAGACCCCAGCATTTTACAAAACATCTGAGTGAGGAGACTAACAAAGAAACTGAATTGGGGGAGGTGTAGTCTAAGCAACCCAAGCCAGGGGCAGGCTGTCACCTGCACCCAGCAAAAGGGCTCTTTACTTGCCTGGTGCCAATATAAACTCCTTAGGATCTGTCTTGGCCTCTGTTTACAGCCCAAGCCCCCACTCCCATCCCCCTTCACTCTAAGGGTTGCTTAGGCGGCTGCAGACGCAGCCATCATGTAGAAGTCGTTTGTGTTTCTGGAAACACACACACACATGCACATAAGCCTTTAAATTCTTGTTGGAATAGCTCCAGTGATTTATTTATGAAATTCCCGGGGGGAGGTAGAGACAGAAGTCTGGACTTTGCAGACAAAGTACTGCCTTGTAATCTCATCGTGATTGCCATCATTTCAAACAGGCATTTATTGAGTGCCCACAGTGTGCGTGGTGCAGGGGCCAGGGGACCTGGATGACACAATGAAGGAGGAATGGAATCACAGAGGAAGGGGAATGGGACACATTGGAGTGATGAATTTATCAGAGAAGATAAAGCTCAAATCCAGGCTCTGCTACTTAATACATATATAATAACTTTGGGAACAAGCATTGTATTTCTTTGGGTGAAGATTGGGGTAAAGAAAATCCAAATATGACAGGGTTGAAGTAGGTGATATCTACAGTTCCTTCCCACTCTAATATTCTGTAACTTGAAGGTTATAATCAAAAGCATAAGTGGGAGACAAGATAAGTAAACATCATTTTCTGGCTATCTCTTCCTAGCCTATTACCTCTCCCCACCAACCCCACTCCTCAGCTCCTACTTTCTTGCCCCCTATTCTACCAACCCACTGTTTCTTTTAGGTACATGTTACCCTCTTCTCATTTACTCTTTGGAATCTTTGTATGGGGGGATTTGGTGTTCCTTAAGAAAAGGTCCCAGGTTAATTACTTTAGGACTGAAAGATCATTAAGTGAAAAAAGATTGGCGAAATTGAATTTTAAATCATGTTACAGAGAGAAACACAGCTTGTGCTAATTTAGGCCAGGATGGATGATAACAGCAGGCTGGCTGGAAGAGACTGAAACATTTAGTCCATTGAGATCATATTCCATGTTAAAGGGATTAGAAAGTCCTTCCCTGAAGGAAAGAGATTGTGTGGGGCTTTCTGGTTCTAACTGGTAGGCTAGAGGTGAGCACAAATGGTCTATTTGCTTCTTGGGCCACCATTGCCCTAGCCTACCATCTTGGAGAGTCAACAGAATGCCTCTCTCATCATTCTTACTTTGGGAAAGAGACCTGAGTGCTCCCTAGAGTTGTCTCCTGGCAACTGCTCTCCTACAGGGTGTCTGTGAGGAGTGTGTAGGTGGGGTATGCATGCTTGTAGGTCTGTGCTCTTTGCCAATGATTCTTTCTTTTAAAAAAAAAATCCAATTCAACAAGCATTTATCAAGTGCCAATTATGTGCAGGGCACTGATCCAGGTTCTGGAACTGTAATGATGTTACCCAGGCCACCTTCATTTCAAAGGCAAAATGAAAGGGGGAGGGAGAATGGGCCCTGTCCTCAAGTGTTTTCTATTCTACTGATTCTACTCGTGAAATAAAATATTTTCATATGTAAGTAAACTCAATTTGAGGAGAAAGAGAATATTGAAAATCAAGGAGCAATCATTATTGTGACATCGTGCTAGTAAGTTTTTTTTTCTATACAGGACCATTAACTTGAAAAGAAAATCAATGTAGGATCTTACAACTAACTAAATTAACTAGAAAATAAACTTGGGAAGGACAAGAAGTAATGTGTCTAGGTGGAGACATCAAGGGGCTACAATGCCAGGCTCATCCGAGAATCTAGTTCCTGAGGAAGAATGTCTAAGAAAGTAGACTAAGAAAATTCCCATAATGAAGAATTTCCAGTGACTCAGGTCTCTCTCCTCTCGAAGGAATATTGTAAAAAGTACAGGATATCCATTAGATATCTTTTCTCTTCTGGGGGCCTTAGACCAGTGAGTTGCAATAGTGAGCAACCTCTGGCCCAGCTCTCCCTAGCAAGGAGGGTGATTGTATGAGTAGACATATATAAAGATGAGTCTACCCAGGGTGGGCATAAGATGGTCATACCTGGGAGGGTGGCCTCTGCTATGTAGCTTGTGGGAGAAGTTGATAATATGGGCAAAGGAAAAGTCCATGATAGAGACATTAATCCAAGGAAAGAAGAAACTTGTCAGAAGTTCTGCTTCCTTCTCCCTCTTCCTCTCATATAGCTGGATAGATAGAACTCCATAAGCCCCATTACTGTGGTTCATGTGCATCTACAAATATGGTTCCATTGGGATCAGCCTTGTTTCCCCTTCTACTTCTACAGCTCCTCCGTGCTCCACCTCACTCCTGACCCCACTCATGTCCTCTGTTCTGGCTTTCCCTGACTTTGGCTTGGGGCCAAGTTCTCCTGACAGTAAAAGCTCTATTTCTCCCTGCTGGCCCTTCCCAGACACAGTGTTGTCATGGGAAACCAGGGGGCCACCTGAGAGGGGGGCTGGATTAGAGCCAGACAGACTCAACCCACCCACCCCCTTAGGCAACTCCCTTCCCCCATCCCACATAATGAGTCCCCTGATAGCAGAAACACACACCAGACTGGTCTGAGGAAAAACGGGGAGATACTCCTCTCCCCTTGTCCTCTGGCCTTCAATTTGCTCCAGCTTATTTTAAATTAGCTGAAATGCTGGGCTAGTCCTAGGGCCACTTCTCTGCCCAATCCTGATTGAATCAGTGAAGAGATGCTTCTTGCTTATACTCCAAGACATCCTCTCTTCCTTCTGTTTCTCTATTTTCAGAAAACAGGGAATGGTACTAAATGCTGTCATATCTCTGTGGTTTGGGGAGCAGAGAGGGAAGGGGAAGCTAAAAGAAACAATATGGAAAAGGGACTGGGGAAAGATTAAGGCTGGTTCCCATAGTTAATACAGAGACATTTCATTGATTTCTCTCTTGAAGGATGGAGAGGCAAATGAAGTTATCTTCTTTGCCCTCAAACAAAGAAAATTCAACTCTATCCCATTACTTTTCTCTATTCATTCAAAGAAAATTTATTAAATGTCAGCATTTTAGCAAGCATACTAGGAGCTACAAAGGAAGTGGAAGCTGCCATCTTTCCTTCCTCTTCCCCACCCCATCCCCAATACATACATCTATGAATATGTATATATGACTTAGACAACAAAAACAACTAGAGAACTATTCCAAATCCACTTGGAAGAAATAATGATAGGTCATATTTTGATATTACTTTAATGTTTGATAATTTGAGGAGATAGATTGACAAAGTGTTTTTTATACTTACTTAAAATGAATGAGGAAATGAGATAGTATGGAATCCTGAATGGAGACAGGACAGCTGTGTGAATTTAGGCAATATGACTGGCCCTACTGCCAAGACAAGACATTAAATCCTGCTTCTGATACATGATACCTTCATAACCATGGAAAAGTCACTTATCCACTCCATGCCCAAGACATCTCTCTAATATTATAAATTAAAAAGGAATTGATGTTCTTCATTAGTTGAGATTGTTTCCAAATTGGGAATTCCCCACTGTGATGAAATCACAGGGCAGGGAAGCTAAGGTTCAGAGATAAGTGACATAGCTAAGGTTAATAGATTTATAATTAACATAATAAATTGATAATTTATCATAGTTAATAGGTGGCAGATTTGAACCCATGTAAATTGATTTTAAATCTAGTGTTCTTGCTTCTAAAGGACACCTGCATAAGTCCTGAGTTAAAAAAATTCCTTTGGGGTGTAAATTCATCACCATCACCAAGAACAACAACAACAAACATTCATTAAAAACTTATGGCTCCCTATGCATAGTTAAACTTTCTTGGAAGAAATGGGCCTTAGAAGAAATACAAGACTTAGATTGACAAAGAGAGGGAAGGCATTATGACAAAGAAATAGCATAAATAAATATTGAAATGAGCAGGGTCTATACAGAGTAGCCAGAATGATCATAGAGGGGAAAAGGAAGAAAGGGAGAATCAATGAGAGGTTACAAGTAGGACATACCAGGAGTAGTGAAAGAATGAAAGAAATGGACAGCGGGAAAGGAGTGTGAAAGGTCTAGATGCTAGAAGGGATAGTGAAATTAAGGGAAGGTTTAAGAAGAGTAGCGTGATTAGAGAAGTGGGTCTTTAAATGTAGAGCATGAGGAAACATGTGTATGCAAGTAGTCAGTCAATCTGTCTGTTGATAGACATTTATTAAGCACCTTCTATGCCCCAGGCACTGTGTCACATGGATTGTCAGATGTTTAGGAAAGAAGATCAGTGATGAGGATGGATATAGAGAGGGATTGACATAGAGAAGGGGTGGACAAAACATTTGGGAGAGTGAAAGGGAAATGGGTGAAGGATTCAGCCCTGAAGGTTAGACTTCCCTGAACTCTGCCAGTGTTCTGGAACATTAGCTACTCTACTTGGAAGTCATCCAGGGAACCTTTGCCTTTGGCCTTGGGACTTTCACCTTTTAAAAAAAAAAAACAAAAAACCTTTCACTTAAAAAAAGATTGTTTTTAATATCTTTTATGTCTCCTAAATTTCTGCCCTTTCATTATATCCTTCCCACTGATCCTCTCAGTGAATTGGCTCTTATAACAAAGAATTTAAAGAGAAGAAAAAGAGAAAGGAGAAAAAAATTCAGCAAAACTGATCAAAACTTTGAAAAAAACTGATATTACAGACAGTTCTTGCTTTATGTAAATTCATATTACGCAAATTCAGTTATACATAAAGAATTCTGAAAAGTAATATTGCTTGCTATTGTTAGATATATAAGGAAAAAAGAGACACTGTCTAAATATCTTTTGATAGCTTCATGAAAAAAAAGCCAACAACCCTTAATAAAGGCTGGGCACTTTGAGTAACCAGCAACATAGTATACATCTATGTTACATTTGCTGTATTACTGCACATACTTTAATATTAACTTTCATTTCATAATCCTGTTTGTTATCAGGTACAGTATTTTATATGTCTGCATTTTAGTGCATTTTATGACTTGCATAAAAGTATTATTTTGTGTATACTTTTGTTATATAGGCTAAGTGAAGTGGGAGGGCAGAGGCAAATCCTCATTATGTAAAAACCACTTGACATAAAGGTCTACAGAATGGTTTACTTATATAAAGTAAGAATTGTCTGCAGATGTAATGCTCCGTACTCAGAGGATTCCCTCCCCCCCTTTACCCAGCTCTACAAAAGACTGGGAAAGGTAGATGTTTTTTCATGTCTCTTCTTTGGAATCAAGCTTGTTCTTTACCATTTTTAACATTCACTTTATTGTGATGGTTCTATCCATTTACACCATTATAATTATTTCCTATGTTGTTTTCCTGGCTCATCTTACTTCATTTTACATTCATTCATGTAAGCAATTCCATGTTTCTCTGAATTCATCTTGTTCATTTTTTTCCCCCTCACACCACCATCTTATTCCATTATTCCTGTGGACTGGTTTAGCCATTCTCCAATCAATGTGAGCATCTACTTTGTTTCCAGTTCTTTGATACAATAAAAAAAGTGTCACTATAAATATTTTGTTACATATGGAATCTTTTTATCAATGACATCATTAGATTTAGATCTGGGAAAGACCTTAGAAGATCCTGATGAAGAAACTGAGGCTGGGAGAAGGTAAGTAAAACTTGACCAGGATATGTCTGGCTCAAAAGGAATGTTCACTTTAGCTACTTTATATGCATAATTCCACATTGCTTTTCAGAAAGTCCCTTTGGCCCAGGGACTTTCACCCTCCATTACTTTCTAAATGTTCCCAGATCACTGAACCTTAGGCATCACACTCCCTCATTTCTAAGTTCAATTGAGTTGTATCCAGTGCCAAGAAATCAAATCTATACCATCTCGTGACTTTTTTTTTTGCATCAATAGCAATCCAAAAAACAGTCTGTACCCAGGTCATTCCTAGTCCTAAGAATTCTAGAGGTCAGTTTTGAGTCAATCTCCTAAAATCCCTAATATGCCCAGAATTCAATTTTGGTCACCGCAGGATAACCCTGTCCCTAAACAACGAAAGCCTCATGACCATGACCATTGTCATGACATGACAATTGCTTCAAGACCAGGGATGATGCCTTTAGGGACAGCTGGGACCCCTTCCACAAAAGGAGATTCCAGAATCAGTCGTCTTGCTACTAGATACCTGGGTTTGGTGAGAAAGAAAGATATCATTGTCCTGATTTGAAAGGGAAAGTTTGGTAGCGGGAAACAGATTGTGTTTGGAGTTGGAGAGGCTAATTTGAATCTTTCCTCTAATTTGGTCTCTGTGTGATTTTGGGCCAGTCTCTTTATCACGCTGCCTTTCAGGTTCTTCATTTGTGTCAATGAGGAAATTGGATTAGATGGTCTCCAAGAGTTCTTATCCTCAATCCTACAATTCTGATTAGGCTTCTTTCTTTGCTATATACTTGACTTCTTTTTTCTTCCTTCTATTGGGAAGGAGATTGTCATTTGTAAATTTTGAGGATCACCTCTGAGTCTGGTTGAATTATCCCTACCCTTATCATCTTTCACAATATCTCTCAGGTGTTGCTTCCTCCATATGGCCTTCCTTGTTCAGAGGAACATGGCTAATAAGTGTCTGAAGTTAGATTTGAACTCAGGTCTTCCTGTCCTTTATCCACTGTGTCACCTACCTGCCCTTGCATCACTAATTTCCCAGTCTGTATCTAGGGAGATTAAATTATGCAAATGAACTCATGGATCATCCATTCCAATCAAGAGAATCAGGTGGCTCTGTATGACACTGGACTGTGCCCCTGTTTCCTCAACTTTAAACATCACAGAACTGTTTTGGAAATCAAATGAGATAATATACATAAAGTACACAGTAACTAGAATATACTAAGTATTTAATAAATGTTAGTTTCCTTTTTACCAACTTATTCAGCAAACATTTATTAGGCACACATTGCTATGAAATATCCAGTTCTAGCTACAAGAGATATTTTTTTAAAAGTAAAAATAGTCCCTGCCTTCAAGGATTCAATTGGGGGAATATAAAACATACCCAGAAAAGTAAACTCAAAAATATTTGAAAAATGAGGCAAAGACATTTCAGGAAAAGGGTACTAACAACTGGGGAGAGGAGAAGGGAAGGGGAATCAGGTAGACCTCAAGCTATGTTTTGAAGAAAGTTGGGAAGTCTAAGAGGAAGAAGTGAGGAAGGACTATGGGGAATGAACTATACAAAGGTAAGGAAATGGAAAACAGAATGCTATGTGTATGGAACCACAAATAGGCCAAATAAACAGGAACAGAGTGGGTATTAAGGACTATAACATAAAAGACTGCAAAGGTAGATGGTAGTTAAGACAAGTTTTACATTCCAATCTGAAGATTTTTTAAATTTCATTTTAGAAGCAATTAGAAGCCACTGAAGATTTTTGAGGAGAGGAATGGCAAGCCCATTCTATGTTATAGAAATATCATTTTGCCAGCTATAGGGAGATGAATTGGAAAGAAGCGAGACTGAAATCACTAAAATGTGATGGAACACCAAACACTTGCTATTCAAATCAGGAGATTTCCTGATTACCTTAGGATGGATTTGGAATTATAGAATGGGAAAATGAGTTTGATCCAGCAAGCAAGTGAAACTCAAAATGTGTCTGAGGAGGTTTGGGGTTGGGATAGTATGGAGGAAGTCACAAGGGACATACTGGCAGCATGTTCAGATTCTAGATAACCTTCAGTCTAATATTGAGAAATTTTAGTTAGAAATTTAGGCATCGGGGCAGCTAGATGGAGCAGTGGATAGAGCACCAGCCCTGAAGTCAGGAGGACCTGAGTTCAAATCTGTTGTCAGACACTTAACACTTCCTAGCTGTGTGACCCTGGGCAAGTCACTTAACCCCAATTGCCTCAGCAAAAAAAAAAATTAATAATAAATAAATAAAGAAGTTAGGCATCACTATGTGTATGTGAGTTGGTGGATAGGAGCAATTCTTTGGGTGTTAGTAAGAAAATGTCTGTTATGTCCAAACAAAATGTACCATCCCTTCTCCCTGAAATAATAAATTTAAAAAGTGAATAAATAACAAAATAAAGACAAGTGTGGGACTGGGCTGAGAAAAAGGTTTTAGATTAGGAATCATGGGATCTGGGTTTGAAATCTGTTTCAATCAATTGTTCCTGTGTGAACTTACACATGTCTCCTTTTTCTCTTCTGGAAAAGGAAGGGTTTAACTGTAATAATTCATTGCATTTATAATAATACCCAATATATAGAAATATGTATGTGTGTACTTATAGATACACAAAGGTATATGGACATACACATCTATATTATATGATTATATGGTGCATGTCAGAGTATAGGTGTGTCTGTGCACATATGTATATATACACCTTTTCATATATCTTTATATATATGTACATATATACACATGCCAGTATATCCATTATGATAATATAATGACATTATTATATCTAAACCTCTCCTTTTAGAAATGAGGAGAATGAAATCCAAGAGAAATGGAGTGATTTTTCTTAAGGTGGCTTGCCTAAGTCTCTGTGTACATATGTGTCTATACATACATACATATACACACAAATATAATATATTTACATGTTCACATATGTGCATTTGTTTTTATGTTATTGTTGTTCAGTCATGTCTCAGTCTTCATTATCCCATCTGGAGTTTTCTTGGCAAAGATACTGCAGTGGTTTGCCATTTTCTTCTCCAGCTCATTTTACAGATGAAGAAACTGAGGCAAGCAGAGTTAAATGACATGCCCAGAGTTATACAGCTAATAAGCATTTGAGGTTAGATTTGAACTCAAGCAGATGAATGGTTCTGACTCCAGGCCCAGTGTTTTATCCACTGCGCCACCTAGCTGCCTATTTCTGTATATAACTATGCATACACACATGTGTTTATAAGTGCCCACATACATATGCATGCAAATATATATGTCTATATATGTGCATATATATATATATCATCTGAGCCTCATAGACAACCCTATGATATAGATAGGTACTGCAGGTATTAGTATACTAGTTTTATTGGTGAAGAAAATAGCACATTGTTTATAAAGTTTACAAATAAACCCTAGAAAATCCAGCTTTGTTTCCTGGAGTATATAGAGATATGGAGAAGAAAGAAGTAAAAAAAAAAAGATATTAGGAATTAGACACTGAGATATAATAGGCATGGCAGGACAAGAGGATGAGATAAGTTAGGAAGTTAGCTTTCTTAGAATATCTAGGAGGCCAGAGGAGGGATGAAAATAGGCAGGGAAAGCCAAGGTCAATAGACAGTAAAATTTGTCCCAGATGTATAGAAATAGAGGAGTCAGATAGAGTCAGAAAAAAATCAAGGATTATTTTAAGTCTGGGCAGCTCTATTTGGTCAACAAACAAATATTTCTTTAGCATTTAGCATGTACACTGGACTAACTTCCCTAAGCAGTGCAGAGTATTGAGGCTTTGGGGATAGGTCCTGCCTCTATGAGTTATAGGTCCTGCCTGAGACTGCTGGGCCCCAAATCTTCAGTTTTGGATGCCTGTGCCTTTTTCTGTTGTCACAGTTTCATCACAGTGGAGTGTCTATTGCTATGGAGATGAGAGACTCAAGCAGATGCTATCCCAGAATTCACCAGTTGGTAACATATTTGGAACCTGGATTTCTGGAATTATGTGTATATTCTGCAGGGCTTTAGAGAGAAAGAAGCGAAAGTTACAATAAATAGTCATTCTTCCCTTTATCCACCATGTAGAGAGGAAGGAGCACTCTAAGCTCTGGGTACTGGCTCTTCTTTCCTTTCAGACCTCATTTCTCATACATATCCTATGGATACTGCATGCTTGGGAGCACAGAGCACAGAGTACCTTTTCCTGTTCAAAAATCAATAAGCACATATTAGTAAGAGGTTAAAAGGAACTTAGCTAGAAGACATCTAGGGGTATCTCTATTAAACTGATGAATGATGCCTTTTTCCTTTAGGAAAGAGTTGAATTCAAGCAAAGAGATTTTGTCTCAGCTTTCAATAGCACAAGACTGGCTGATTGCTATTCAAACACAGTTCCCCCTGCTCACTGCTCCTTCCCTGTTTGACATATATGTATATACATATATGTTTATAGGTAGATAGATGGACTGACAGTTAAATGGACAGATAGAAAGACAGACAGGCAGAAAGAGAAATAGATGGTCAGATAGAGATCTATTTTAGATGAACAGAGAGAGAGAAAGAAAGGGGTTAGGAAGGATAAGGAAAGAGAAACAGATAAAAAGACCGACAGAGATAAATGGACAGATAGAAAGATAGACAAATGAACAGATAGGTAGATAAGTAGATAGATGGATAGATGATGGATAGAATATCTATTTCAGTTGCATCTCCCTCAGAGATCAGGGTTACTGTTAAATAGACTTTTCTTGTGGAAAAGTCAATTTGTGTTGTCAGGAGTACAGCTGATAGTGCCTTGCTATGAAATACTTCTCCTTAGGGAGAGTAGGTGTAGGTTTTAAGAATCTATGAGTTGTCTGTGGCAAAGATAAAAAGGAAGAAGGTGAGAAGAAACTACAGTCTTGTTAGAACTGTCAACTTATTTTATAAAGAAGGAGAATTGGATCTGCAATTCCATTAGTATGGGGAATTCCTACATGAGGGAACTCCTCCTATCTATTCAGGTTGACTGCAAATTATCTTGGAAAACTGGCTAGAGAAGCTAGAAGTGAATATTTGCCCAGGATTCACACAGTCTGGTATGTATGAGAGGTAGGACTCTTTTCTTCCTGGGTCCATGGTCAGCTCTCTCTGCTCCACCAAATTGACTCTCATTTTATAAGGAAACATTGTAAAGAAAATTCATGGATCACCCTGAGGTACCTGAGGGAAAGAATAGAGACATTATTCAGAAATCAACAAATGCAATAGAGGCACACAGTACCCTAAGCTAGCACATATTTCTGTACATAGGAGAGTCATAATCATAATAAGATAATTAAGTGTAAATTGACTCTACACCTAGTAGAAATACGTCTTTGAGGCAAAGATGAACCCAGATGAAGGAAGAAGGAATCTGTTACCCAGCTGACCTTCCATGTGATTCCCCATTCTTAAGCCTAACCCATGTGTATATGTTACAGGTGAGTGCCACAGTCAACTTTATTGTGACAGTTCTTAACAAGGAAGCCCAGTGTAGCAGAAAGAGCTTTTGATTTGTAATATGAAAAACTGAGTTTGAATCCTATAATTTTATGAGCTATGTGTTCAGGAAGAACTCACCTACCTTCTCAGTTTTTCCCCATATAAACCAAAAGTAAAATATGCAGAAATGTAATGTTTCACAGATCCTACTAATTGAAAAAGATAATTTGAATGAGTGAAATTTGTAAAGAAAAAAAGTTTTTATAGTCCTATAAAAAGTGATCTAAATCATTATTGATTAGAGAAATGTAAATTAAAACAATTTTGAAGTACTACTTCACACCTATCCAATTAGTTAAAATGACAGGAAAAGATAATGAAATATGTTGGAGGGAATGTGAGAAAACTGGGACACTAAATGCATTGTTGGTGGAATGGCAAAATGATTTAGCCATTCTGGAGAGCAATTTGGAACTATGCCTAAAAGATTATCAAACTGTGCATACTCTTTGATCCAGCAGTGACACTACAGGGTCAATATCCAAAAGAAATCATAAAGGCGGGGAAAGACCCACATGTACAAAAATGTTGTAGTAGCCCTTTTTGTAGTATCAAGGAACTGGAAATTGAGTAGATGTCCATCAATTGGGGAATGACTGAATAAGCCATGGTATAGGAATGTAATGGAATATTATTGTTCTATAAAAAATAATGAGTAGGTTGGTTTCACAAAAGCTTGGAAAGATTTACACGAACTGATGCTGAGTGAATTGAACAGAACCAAGAGAACATTGTACATAGCAACAACAAAATTATGTGATTATCAACTGTGATGGACTTGGCTCTTTTCAACAATGAGGTGATACAGGTCACTTCCAATAGACTTGTGATAGAGAGAGCCAACCACATCCAGATTGAGGATTATGGGAACTAACTGTGGTTCATAGCATAGTATTTTCTTCATTTTTGTTGTTGTTTGCTTGCTTGGGTTTTTTTCTCATTTTTTCCCTTTTGATCTGATTTTTTT
>JAJPUD010008544.1:71464-87594 GCA_023553655.1 Myrmecobius fasciatus | reverse complement strand
GGACTAATTAAGGAGGTTAATGTTGGGCTGGGGCCCTCCCTAATGAGGCCGATCGGCCTCGTTAACATTCCTAATGGCAGCTTTAATTGGGAGCGCGCTGCTGACCTCGGAAGCCCTTCAGGCCAGCTTGCCCTACCTGCTGGGGCCCAGGGATCCTGGCCCCCGGCCACTTCCGGCTGAAGCCCAGAAACCCAGGGGTCAACAATTGGGGAGGAGGGAGGGGGAAGGCAGGGCTGGGAGACCAACCTCGGGGCCCCTACCCATCGCAGACATAAACACACACCCCACCCAGGCTAACCCAGCATCCTGCCCCCGGCAGGTGGAGGTGGAGGGATGAAGGACCCGGATGGGTGGGAACCCTCCAGGAGGAATCCAGGGCAGGGAGGGGCCTGGAGCCAGGGACCGGGCAGGGGATGCACTGGGGAGAGGCCCCGGGCTATGAGTTCAAATTCCCGCTGTGCCACATACTGGCTACGTGACTAGGCTGCCCTCTCAATGCCTCTGTTTCTTCATCTGTACAACTGAACCAGTTGGACCAGACTGATCTCCACAGTTCCTTCCGGTTCTGCCGGAACAGCAGTCCCACCGCTGTTGGTTAAGAGCAAAGGCCTTTGCTTAGCTCCTCCCACAGGGTATGGGGTGCCCCCTGCCCCTGCTGCTAAGGCGGATGGCCCACCTGCCAGGGGGCACGAGGCCGGCACTCTATGGACCAAGGAAAGGCAGGGAGGCAGACCCGGAATACACATGGGCCAGCATAAGGGGCTGTCTGGACAGAGGGGTGGATTGTAGTAAGATGGGCGGAAGGAGAGTTACCAGACCCAATTCATGAACTATTAGTGCTGAAGGAAACTCATTTGACAACTGAAGAAACTGAGACCTGGAGGAGGCCCCAGTGCAGAGGAACCTAGCAAAGGTAGGAACCAACGTGGCTTCTGACTCCAAGCCAATGCTTGCTCTCATCCCGGTGGTGGGGTTCAGCAGCCCCTCTAAATTGTGTCCCCCAACTGCTTGAAACCATGCCAGTCCTCTGGGGTGGATTACAGCCTGCAGGGGATGCCAGAGCCAAGGGAGAAAGATCCACGAGGGGAGGGGAAACGAGGGAGCAAGCCAGGAGAGGGAGACTTGGCTGTGCCTTCTGGAGCCCCCCAGGTCCCGGTCTCTTCCAGAGTCACCACTGTCCAATGGCAGGAGAAGCAGAGGTGGTGGTGACCAAGCTCTAAGTGCTCCACCCACCTTCGAGGCCGCTGTCATTGGCCCATTCCACCAGGGGAAATGTACCTGCTGGGGCGGACGCCCCCCACTCACTGTAGGGTCTGAGACCCCTCCATTACCCCCAAGCCGGTCTAGTCCCTTTGCAGTGTCAGCCAAAACTGGGAGCTGTCACTGGTACCCAGGTGATCACTTCCCTGGGGTCAATCACTTCAGTGATGGATTAATCACTGATTGATCAATCAGCCATTAGGGCTGGCTCCTGCTTGCGTCAGCAGGGAAGGCTTGAAGGAGATGGACTCAATCCGGGGGCAGGGTGTGGGAAAGCTTGTCTGGGGGCACTTGGCCTCTGGGCTTGTGGGCCTGGGGACCCCTTGTTGCCACCTGGAGCCTTGTCTCATCTGACACAAGGGCTACGGCTGAGAACAGCCACGGGGACAGTCACTCTGCTGCCCACCCTTCCTAGCTGATGGGCGACAAGCCCACAGGGGGCTCTCTCGGGGGGTAACCGTTTTCTGCAGGTCCCATTTCCCCAAAGCGCCCCATTGGCTAACTCCAGAAGCCCAGGAGGGGATGACCTACAAAATGACCTCAAGGCCCAAAGGGATCTGGAGACCATCTAGACCCCAGCCCTCAGTTCATGGAAGAACCTGAGGTTTGAAAGGCCCAGCCCCAAGAGGGCACCCCAGCCCCAAGAGGGCCAAGGGGAACAGCCTAAGGGGATGGGGGATCCAGAGATGACTGTTTCCACCCCACAGCTACTGGACCCAGGCAAGGCCTTCACCTTCCAGAACTTGGGGTTCCTCCTGAGCACCCCAGGATCACAAGCTAGAAAGTGAACCCCTACTCCCATGCTGGTCATTGGTCAGCCTAGAAACCTCATGGGGGAAGGCCCCAACATGCAGAATGGGCCTGAACCACTAGGACAAGCTCCCCCCCCATCTCGGGGCAGGGGCAGGTCATTCGCACTCAGTGGTCTGGTACAGGCGGTTCGGACCCCATTTGAGACCCCCCGAGAAACAGGTGGAGGCCCCGGGCCCAAGGCTGCTGAAGCTGGCCATACTCAGCCCCACCCCCACCAGCACCCCCACAACTTCCCAGGTGACCCCACCAGATTTTTTGGGGGAGCCCAAAAAGGAGATGGGACAACGCCCGGCTCCCATCATTCCCATCCCAGAGACCCACCTTGGCTTCAGTTTTTCTCAGAAATGAAGGAAACCGTTTTAATTGTAAAACTAACTGGGGGTCCAGGCCTGCAGCTCCCGGAGGCCCCCGGCACGGGGCCCAGGGCTGAGGATTCGTTATGAAATGACAATATAAATAGCTCTTCAGTTAAAAAGAGGGTCTCCCAGGGGCACAGTAGTATTCTCGGCAGAGGCCGGAGGAGAGAGGTTCCCCAACCCTCCCGGGTATCAAACATCAGCAGAGGGAGGCGGGCAGAGGCAGGCCCACCCGGGCAGCGCCGCTCTGGCACTTCTGCTCACAGCCCCACACAGACGCACAAGAGCGCAGAGACGCAGGCAGGCGTCAGCATTCACTGAGCACACACGTGCACAGCACGGAGACCCAAGGGGCGCGGGGCGCCTCTGTGCCCATGCTGCCCGCCCCCACCGCCCTCTCCCGAGGCCAGGGGAGCGCTCTCCTGCTCTGCAGATTTCCAGTGTCGAGCCAAGCGGCCCCGAAGGAGGCAGAGCCGGCGAGGGGCTCTCCACTCTGAGAGACCCTCGGCACTCTTTCTCCCAAGTCATTATTTAAAAACAGCAAAAAATCCAAACTGCAGCTCAGTAGTTTGAGTTCCCCAGAAGGGTCTGAAGGAGCCACGAGGGCCCGGGGCCAAGTCTGCCAGGAGGCATCTAGCGGATGCTGGAGGGGAGGCTGGGGGCGGCCCACCGCACACCCTCCTGCTTCTCCCGGGCGGGGGCACCTGCCTCTGAGGTGCTTCTTTGGTTAGGGGAAGGGCCAGGGCTGGTCCAGTCTCATCTCATGCGGTTCTGGCGCATGAGGGGCACGATGCTGGCTGGGGGGCCCGCCTTGCCCAGGAAGGGGTGCTTCAACAGTTCACTGGCCGTGGCTCTCTGTGCGGGGTCCCGCACCAGCAGGCGATCCAGGAAGCCCTTCAGGGAGGGGGAAACCTGCAGGGCCGAGGAGAGGGGGGAGGACTGAGGGGTGCGGTCTGGCTCCCAGCCCCCCCCCGGGGCTGCTTTGCATCCCTCCTTGCAGCCGCACCCCCCTCTCAGAATCTTTCTCCATCTCCAGGGGATGCGTCTCTCCCGTGGGGGGGAACGAAAGCCCGGGCGCTCACCTTGTGGAGGTTTTTCAGCTTGGGGGGCAGGTTATCCCGGATCATCTTCATGGCCTTCAGGGGTGGTTCATTGAAATACGGGGGCTCCCCATCTACCATCTCAATGACCATTACTCCTAGGGACCATATGTCCACCTGGGCAGAAGGGAGGGCGGATGCTGTGACTGAGGGCAGGGCACCGGGCCCCGGCGGGGAGGACAGACCCCAATCTGACTGCCAGAAGACCACTCCCCAGGCACCGCCCCCCACGGCCTCCTCCCATGGTCTGGAGCTCCTTCAGCCTCCATTGTTCGGGCCGGGGTCATCCCCTAGTGGGGGGATTCTGGGGAGGGGGTCTGCCCAGCAGGAAGTGGGAGCGGGGTAGGGATGAGGAATCCCCACGAGGGCCTCACCTCGGGCCCGTAGGGCAGGCGGGAGATGAGCTCGGGAGCCATCCAGTAGGGGGTGCCCACCAGGGACTTCCTCCTGGGCACTTCTTTGTTCACCTGGGCGCAGAAGCCAAAGTCGGAGAGCTTCACCTGGGGGTTGGAGCAGGGCACAGGGGTCAGTTGCCCGTGCAGAAGCACGCCACAGGGACTACCCGCAGGTGACCTGCCTAGGAGCACTCGGTGCCCCACCTGGGCCTGGAGCCCAGGTTTTCCCAGCTTAGAACCCAATACTCTAGCCTGACACAATGCCTCCAAGGAGCCCAGAAGGAACCCATCCCCTTCCTCAGGGTCAGTGTCCTGGCTCTGAATCTGAAGTGGGTCAGCTCAAAGGCTCCTCAATGGGGCCCCCGGGGGCCATGCCCCTGCCATACCCGCCCGTCGTGGGTCAGCAGGATCGAGTCACTTTTGATGTCGCGGTGGATCACGCCCTGGGCATGGAGCACAGACAGAGCCTTCAGGACAGCCAGACACACGGCAGCAATCTGCTCCTCATTCATCCTGGGGAGACCGGGAGAGGGCCGGGGCTGAGGGGGGGGCGACTCAAAAGCCCCCCAGCCCGGGGACCCTCCAGGGAGCCGAGCGGGACAAGCGCAGGGAAGCTGGCCCAGGAAGGAGAACGGGTTCTCCCCATACCTGGTGTGGGTGACGATGTCTGTGAGGGCTCCCCCTTCCAGGAACTCCATGACCACCCAGAGCTCGTCCCCCACCAGGTAGCTGTTGTACATCTCGACCACGTTCTCGTGCTGGTAATCCCGCATGATGACCACCTGTGACAAGGGCGGGGGGGATGGGACCCCAGAGCAACCTGGTCAGGAGGTTGAGGGGGGAGCAAGAACTGGGGCCCACCTGCTTCCCAAGCCAGGCCCCCTCGGGGAGAGCCACAATCCGCCCCGGGACGGCCACAAGCCAGCAGCGCTCAGGCCGCCTGGCGGGCCCTGAAGCCTGGAGGGTGCCCCGACTCAGGCTCCGCTGCACCCCTTCCCCAACTCCCCACCTCATTGAAGAGCAGCTCCCGCCGCTGCTGCTTGCGAAGGTCCATCTTCTTCACGGCCACCAGCTTGCCGCTGCTTCGGACCGTGGCGATGCACACGATGCCCGTGGAGCCCTCGCCGATCTTGATGAAGTTGTCCAGGTAGGTCCGCGGGTCGCCCGGATCCACCACGAGCTGCAGCGCGGCTCGGAACTGCTCGTGGGACACCCTCTGGGGCTCCCTCTGGGGCGAGCGGGGTCCCGCCGGGGGCACGGCAGGCTGGGCTGAAGGCGGAGGGGGGACACGAGAGGCCAGCTGGGGTTCCGAAGCGTGTGGGCTCAGGGTACCCGGGGCAGGGGCAGGCTCTGGGCCCCGGGCAGCACGGGGCGGTGGCTTGGAGGAGGAGTGTGCCGGGAGCCCTCCTGCGGAGGGACCATTGGGGGGAGGATGGCGGGGCTCTCCCTGAAACAGAAAAGAGGCACCAGGTCAGCAGGCAGCTCGCCAGCCCCTGCAACCACAGCGCAGTGGAAGGAGCCCGCGGGCCCTGGGTGATGGTGAACAGTGATGTGAGATGGACAATGGGGAGGGAGGGGAGGGCAGGGGTGAGAGCTGGAGGGGGAGGGGGGAAGAGGGGCTGCCTTGGTTACCTGGGGCCCTGGGCCCCTTGGGGGGTGGTCCGAGTCAGCACGCGGATACGTGTTAAACGGCCTCCCGGCCGATGACTTCACCCCACCTCCTGCACCCGGGGGCCGCGGGGTCCGGACGTCGGGCCCCGACAGGGGCCGTTTGTCCCGGGCTGGCTGGGGGCTCCCCGGCTGGCCTGGAACTCCCTCCCCCGATGACTTGGGCCTCTTCTCCATCCCGTCCCGCTTTGTCTCGCCGCCGCCGTGGTCCCTGCGCCCAGCTGCTCGGCTCCGACCCTCTACGGGACCCCTGCTCTTGGGCTCGGGGTGTCCCTTGTCCTGGGCCCAGGCACGGGCCCCGGACCCCTGGGCCTCGGTCAGCCCATTCTCTTGGGGTGGGGCTGGAGGAGCCAACAGGGGCAGGGGAGGACTGTCCCGCCGGAGGGAGTTGGACCGGGTCACAGACATGTTCTCAAACTCATCCAACAGCAGCGTGAGGGCCCCGTCCTTCGAGCCCTTGCTCCCCCGAACGATGGTCTTGGGGTTCGCCAGCAGGAAGGGGCAGGACGTGGAGGAGGTAGGAGAGGAGCGTGCATCCGACATGGGAGGTGACGCGATGGAACGACACGGGTGTGCAGACAACACAGAAACGGAGAATGAGATGTCACATGGCAATGATGTGGTTCTGAGAAATGGGTACGCTTGGCAGGGAGAATGTCCCCCGGGGTGCCCTGCCTGTGGGCTCCCTCCCAGGCCCAGGGGTGGGCTCCAGAGCCCCGCTCCCTTGCCCATCCTTCCCTCCCTGCTTCCTGTCTGTGTGCTGGGGGACAGAGAGCAGCCGGGGGAGAGGGAGGGGGTCAGCCGGCCCACACCGATCCCGGATTGCACACGGGGGAGGATGAGGAAGGAGCCAAAGCCAGATGTGGGGGTAAAGAGGAGGCTGGGGGAGGGGCCTCAGAGGGGAGTGGGAGGAGGGTTCCCCAGGGGCTGGGCTGCTGACTAATCCTGGCCCTTGCCAAACTCTGGCAGCCCGTGGTCCCTGGGCTGTGGACAGGGAGAGCTGCAGCTCCCCAAGGGGGCTGGGGCTGGGGCAGGGCGGCCCTACAATGTGACTGAACTGGTCGGTCGGGACTGATGGCAACCTGGGAAAGGCTCCAGGTCTGGTGGGGGGGGAGGAGGAGGAGGACCAGGGAAGGCCCACGGGGCGGGGCTGGCTCTGACCTCCCAGGCAAACAGAACCCTCCCCCCTGCGCCATCCCCCAGGGCTGCTTTTCTGGCCTGGGAGGGTCAGCAGGCCGGGGACTGGAGGGCTGGGCACCGGGGTTCACCACCTGCCCCCAACGGCTCCAGACAAGTCATTCAGCCCCCTCAGTCTGCTCATCTCTAAGATGGGACCGTGACCTCAGCAGCCATACTCATCTGCTTTACACAGAGCAGCAGGGCCGGGGTCCTAGTCCCCCCCAAAAGACAAAACACTTGGGGGACAGAGGCAGCTCCTTCCAGCCCCTGACTGCAGACGAGTGGTCCAAAAGAAGGCCTGAGGGGAGGGCTGGGGGAGACAGTGTTGGGGGGCAGGGGCCGCCTCGGAGACCCCAGATGTGTGCGGGCTCAGGCTTGGGCCCGGCGGGAGCCCAGCAGGGCGCACGTACCTTATGGGCCCCATGCTGGATGGCAGTGATGCAGGCGGGGTCGATGAGGGGCTTGGGCCGCCGGGCCGACTCCTCGATGAGACCCTGCCATTGGCGAGGGAGCCCCGTGAACTTCTGCTCCTGCTGGTCAAAGCCCGTGTGCACGCGATGCTCGAAGTTGGAGGGGGCCGAGATCTCCAGCCTCTTCTTCTTCTTCCCAAACATGGTGGGGGGCTGCGGTCACCTGGTGCCAGCTCCCAGGCCTGTGGGGAGAGGCGGCAGTCAGGGGGTGCCCCTGGGCTCTGCCCACCATCCCGCCCTGGACGCCCAGACGAGGCGGGGGCCCGCATCCTCGCCCGCCCCCGAGCACCCGCAGTCCATGTGTGTTGGCGCGCGTGGGCACGTGTCTGCGGACGTCCACACATCTGCGCTGTTGCCAAAAGCAGCCTCTCCTGCGCCCCAGCTGGGGCCTCTCTCGGGCCCTCCCACCGCGCAGCGGAGCCTTCCTAGCAGTCAGCGCCCGCTCGGGCCGGGGGAACCGGTTTGGCTGGGGGGATGGGGCCCGCCAGGCCCGGGCTGGGAGGGGAAGAATCAGCATCAGCCTGTCCTGACTGGTCAGTGCCCAGAGAAGGACCCGGAGCGCATCCCCTGCCCTTCTCTTCTGGGGCATAGCCGTCACCCATGGGTCCCGGGGCTAGTTGGCCCCCCTCACTCCCCAGAAGAGATCTCTCAGCACTTTTCCATGACTGTCACCGTAGCTGGGCCCAGGCCCCTAGGGGATGGGGAAAGAGGGCCAAGCAAGCGGAGGGCCCGTAAAAGAAGAGCAGTTTGTCCTGGGAGAGGCAGGTCTCGGGGCGGGGGGAACCTCATGGGTATACCGGGGCCCCAGCGGGGTGGGGGGGACATCACATGGCTCGCCTCGCTGTGCTCCTGGGGTCTGGCCGGGCACTCCCTGCTCAGGCCGCCCAGCAAAAGTTCCAAACAAACACGAAGCCACGTGGGGGCCCGGCCTGCCAACTTATCTACCTCCTGCCAGGCGGTTCCTCTCCCCTTTCTTCCCTTCCCCTTCTCGGCCCCATCAGCGAGAGCGCCCACCCCCACCCCCACTGGGGGGGGGGGGCCTGTGAGGAAGCTGGGGGAGCCACACCTCCGGATATTTGTCTTAGTCGGCAGCTGGACAGATGGACGCACAAACAGAGGAACTGAGTGGGTGGAGTATATTTACAGAAGCCTCGTCCCAAGAGCCTCAGCGGCTGACCCCAGAGACCCCCCCCACACCAAGGCCCTGCACCTGAGCCTCTGGGCTGCCATAGCTGTGCTTCCCAGCTCCCTCAGCTTAACTCAGAGAGCTCAGATCATTCCCTGAGAGCCCCCCCCCCCCGCTGGCCCTGCTGGCGCCAGAGTCTGAGCTCTAAGACCCCCCTCCGGACCCCGGCTCACCTTCAGGAGCCGAGGCCTCTTCATAGGAATGGGAGAAGGAAGGGCCAGACATGCCATCGATGGCCCCCTGGGACAAGCTGCTGGGAACCCCAGCCCCTACCCAGACACGCCAGCCGGGTCTCCCAGGGCCCCGCCCCCACTAGTCCCCAACCTCCAGGCCTTATCAGCGGCCCTGGCCAGGCCCCTAACACAAACAAGAGGGAGGAAGAGCTGGGTAAAAGTAGGAGCCTGAGAGAACGGGGCGGAAGGTCAGGGGAAGGGTGGGGGGGGCGGGGGGGGCTGGTTTTCCATTCCACCTGGAAGGGCGGGAGGCTTGAGAGAGAATCAGCAGGAAAGGGGGCAGGCTCCCCTAGGGGACACGGAGACACTGGACGACAAGTGCAAGGAGACTCCCCAAGAGGAAAAGTGTCCATGGCTCCCTCTGTGCCATGGGGAGAGAAGCAGCACAGGACAGCTGCAGGGACACAGGACGGTCCCTCTTCTGGGCCTTTGGGGACTCCACTGTGGTCTGGCTCTACCTCCTCAAGGCCCATTCTGGCCCTTCCCCAGACAGCCTGGGCTCTCAGAGTGTTGGGGGAGCACGCTGGGGATCCCTCCCTCCTTAATCAGGGCTGGGGGGCACAAGGCCCCTCCCATCTGCACAGATTGAATCTGAGAGCACCCACAACAAAGAAGCCTTCACAGGCTTGGTGCTGGTGCAAGCCTGGCTCTGCAAGAGTGCTCTCTGCACCACGGCCCTTGGCTACCACCTTCGGACCTCCAGCGAGGAGGAAGCGCTGCGGATCAGTGAGCCGGTCCGTCACTCAAACCTGAATCTGCCTTGTGGCCCACAAGCCCCCATTAATTTTTCTTTTGTCCAGCCCTCCAATGATCTTGCAATGGCACAAATTTGAGGGGCCTGACCAGTGGGGTGCACACCAGCCCTCTATGTTCTTCAAATTTTTCTTGTCTTCCTCCAGAAGTGGCAGTTCCTCACCTTTGGGGGGCCTGGGTACCCCAAAGCCTCTCTTACAGCTGCTCTGGTGATGATGTCCACTTGCTCAGTTGCTTCCTCAAGTTGTAAAACTTTATTGTCCAAAAGTAAATAAAAGTAAAATAGTAAAAAAATTTCAAATCAATGGTATTTTAAATTAAGACAACTCTTGAGATACCACTACACACCTGTCAGATTGGCTAATATGACAGGAAAAGATAACGATGAATGTTGGAGGGGATGTGGGAAAACTGGGACACTGATACATTGTTGGTGGAACTGTGAACGGATCCAACCATTCTGGAGAGCAATTTGGAATTATGCTCAAAAAGTTATCAAATTGTGCATATCCTTTGACCCAGCAGTGTTTCTACTGGGCTTATATCCCAAAGAGATCTTAGAGGAGGGAAAGGGCCCCACATGTGCAAGAATGTTTGTGGCAGCCCTTTTTGGAGTGGCTAGAAACTGGAAACTGAATGGATGTCCATCAATTAGAGAATGGCTGAATAAATGATGGTATATGAATGTTATGGAATATTATTGTTCTGTGAGAAACGACCAGCAGGATGATTTCAGAGAGGCCTGGAGAGACTTGCATGAAGTAATGCTGAGTGAAGTGAGCAGAACCAGGAGATCATTTTTCACGGCAACAAGAAGACTATACGCTGATCAATTCTGATAGACGTGGCTCTCTTCAACAATGAGATGACTCAGACCAGTTCCAATAATCTTGTGATGAAGAAAGCCATCTACACCCAGAGAGGACTGTGGGAACTGAGTATGGACCACAACATGGCATTCTCACTCTTTTGGTTGTTTGCTGGCATTTTGTTTTTTCTTTTTTCCCCCTTTTGGAGCTGATTTTTCTTGTGTATGATATTTATGGAAATACATACAGAGGAACTGAGCATGTTTAACATATACTGGATCACTTGCCATCTAGGAGGAAGGGGTGGGGAAACGGAAGAGAAAAAAAGTAGAATACTGGGTTTTGGAGGGGGTAAATGTCAAAAATTATCCATGTATATATTTTAAAAATAAAAAGCTTTAATTAAAAAAAAAAGAATCAATGGGCATTTTGCCCTTAGGAGATTCATCTTTTTTAAGCCCCAGCGTAAACATTTCCATTCATCCTTTTTCAATTGCTCTTGTTCATTTGGCCCAGAGACCATCTTGATCACTGTAATTTTCATCACTACCCTCCGCGGCAGCTCTGTGCTAGCACGCCACCCATGCCTTCTCCAGGTTACTAACAAAAGCCCCCAAAAGTCCAAGGCTCTGCCCAGATCCTTAGAGACCTCCAGGGAGAGTGAGCTCCTTCCAGGCTGACTGAAACCACGAGTGATACTCTGGGAGTCCCATGAATGCGCTCGCAGTGCCCGTCTGCAGGAGCCCCTGGATCTCTCAACCTGGTAATGTGGGCAAAGGAGACAGGAAAACAAGGGCATGGCCTGACTGGATGAAGCCATGTCACGTTGGTCCTTTAAGTACATTCTAGAATTTGCTCAGTCACAGAAGTAACACTGGCCTCCAGTTTGTGGCGTTTACTTTCTTACTGTGGAAAATCAGAGCCGTCTGTGCTATGGTGGTACTGCTCCTCTGGGTCTCTGGGATCCCTCCATGGTCATGGGTAGGGGCCCTGCAGCAGCCATAGCTCCAGGTCTTTCAGGGCCCTGGGACGAAGTTCTGCTGGGTTGGCGGCCTGGGCTCGGCCCCTCCTGTCAGCCATTTCTCTTTTAATCCAAAGACCAGTCCCCAACAGAAGCCTTCCTGCTCTCCTCAGCTCTTCGTCCAGTCCACCAGGAGCTTCGGTTCCATCCCTTCTTCCACCTGGCCCTTCCCCAAGCAAGGCAGCCCTGGCCCTTTCCACACACAGTGAGCTCCATGCGTGGGCCACCTCCGCTCTGCTGTGCTGCTCCTGGCTGTTCCCCTCTCCTGTCAGCATCTCCCGAAAAGCCGAGCTGGCTGGGGAGTTTCCTGTGACATCCTTCTGAGATCTCAGCCAATCACCTGTCCCAGGACAGAGTGACCTCTTGCCCATGAGGGCCCACTGAGTCACAAAACCCCAAGAACGACGTTTTTCATTAGTGGCTGTCATCGGGACCACTATTGAGATTCCCGGTAGTCAGCAGGGACTCCGGAGACTGCTCAGAGGAGGTCCGTCCTGTGTGGGAACGGGAGGCGGGACGTGGAGGTCTGCCATCCATCACCGGGGCTGAGCCTACGATGCTCTCTGCGCCCTCAACCTTGTTCATAAGTCACAATAAGGACTTATTTTATCCACTTGTTCTACCGAATGTTACAAAGGAGCGCCTCATAGGATGTGGGGGGTCCCAGAACCCTTCTCTCTGAACCTCCTATCCAAAAGCCAGGAACAAGTTGTTTCTGGAGAACCCAGATTCACAAAAGGACGTCTGCCCGATGCCAGGAGGCTGGGCTGGCTCAGGAGAACGAGGCTTCTCCTCCAGCTTTTCTGACCCCAATCTCCTCCCTGGGCGGGGCAACGGGGACTTGAAGGGCAGACTGCGGTCATCAGGAAGATTCGGCCCCTCCTCCTCCTCCAACTAAAGCTCCCCAAGGCCGCACAGCGCTCAGGAAGGTCAGAGGTTATCCTGGGAGATACAACTTTGCCGTCCCTAGTGGTACAGAGCCATCAGGGTCAGGCAAACCCGCCTCAGAATGGTCGTTCACACTTTACCTAAAAGTGCAGAAGCCGTTCTTGGCACGCGGGCCGCACAGAACCCGACTGTCCGAGAGCTAGGTCTTGGTGACCAGACCATCCCTGTGGGATGAGGGACCACGCAGCCTCCGCTTGCAGCCACCGAAGTCTCCCACACAGCCTCCCCACACCCAAGTCTGCCTTCCCGGACCTTCTACCGGAGGCTTCTCTTCCACAAAGAGCCCAAGGCCTCTGCTGCCTCTGCTGTTCTCCCCTAGTCTGCTCCGTCCTCGGGGCCTCCTGGGGAGGACAGGTGACCCTCAAATGTGGCCGGACCTCCTCCAAACTGGGAGCTCTAGATCCCGACAAAGCACAGGAACAAACCCAGGCTCTCGGGGGGCCACAGACGCCATGCAGGAGGCCGGAGGGGCCTCGGCAGAGGTGGGGGCGAGGCTGTGAGACAGCCCACGCTGGCCAAGTCTGGCCCGAGATTGCCTGGTCACCCATCCCCTGGAGTCTGGAAAATGAGCTTGGACCGGCCCCTTTCGGGGGAGCCGGAGGAGCCCTCCCAGGGCATCGCGGTGAGAAAAGGAAGCCCCTCCCCACCCGGGGCGCTCCCACGGGCCCAATCTTCCCCCCAGATCAAGCCGAAGCCTGTTTCTTTGTGACTTCCCCGGCTCCCATCTGCCCTTCGGGGCCAAGCGGGTCAAGGACAAGCTCTTGCCACATGATGACGATAACGCTGCCCTTCCCCAAGTCAAATACCCAGCCCCCAAGTCACCCTCCCAGCAGCGAGGAGAGCCCTGGGAGTCTCCTTCCGCTCTGCTAGGCTATTACTGAGCTGCCAGGGAAAGCGGAGGACGTCCCGAGAGGAAGGACCCCCTTCGAAGGGAGACCCCAATTCTGGCTGAACTGAGCCCCGAGCGGGCCTCCTAGCCCAGAGTTCCAGTTCATTAATGCCATGAGCAATAGTGGGCAGGTGAGGGAGGCAGAGGAAAACTGCCGGGCCGCCTTCTTCCCCTCCCACAGAGTGACAGAAAAGTAAACAAGAAGGTCCAAGAGCCCAGAATCCTCTCAGCCTGGAGGCTCCCCCTCCCATCTCCCGGCTCTCCAGAACCGTCGGGTGACGGCCCGACCCGTGCCAGTGCCCTCCCCACCCCACCCGTCTGCACCCACAAGCACACCCACGCCACTTTCCTAACTGGCAGAAGTGGAGCCCTGGAGCCACGGGAAGGGACAGCAAGCCCGACTTTTCCTGCCCAAGAACGTCCTCCAGTCCTGATCCTGGGAACAGCAGAGCTCCAAGACAAACACAGAGCTGGGGGACCCGGAGGGAGGCGCCGGGGGGCAGGAAGGAGCCTCTGGGGGCAAGTATTCCCAGTGGGGGCCCAGCACAAAGGAGACTTTTCTCCGAGCCTCAGCAGGAGGCCAAGGCTCCGATTCCCACAAGGACGTGAGGAGAGAGATCAGATCAACTTCATTCATTCCAGTGAAAGATGAGGAAAAGGAAAAATAAGGCCCCCCCCTCCCCCTGCTCCCCAATCAATGGGCCCTTCTCCTGGCTGCCCACTTCCCTCCGCCCTCAAGAACAAAGACAATCAAAGAGGGCACCTTCCCCCAAAGAACAGCACCTCCCTGTGCCCACCCCCCAAACCCCACAGGGCACCTGGGGAGGCCCACGGCACTGAGGGTGACTCCTTGGGCCCCCTGGCGCCCCTCTCTCCCTCCGGGCTCACCTCCAGCCTTCTGCTATCTGGGCCAGATGAGGCCGGGCCTGAGGGGGGGGCTCAGAGGGCAGCAATCCCAGGTAGAGCGGGCTCCCGGCCCAGAGGGAGCCGGCTCTCCTCTCCTGGCATGGCAGCATCTGAGCCCCGCTCCGGCTGGCTGCCCCTGCTCCAAGCGGCCCAGCTTCCCTCCTCAGGGCCTGCCCCCTTGGCAGGGGTTCAAGCTCAGCTGCCATGGGGAGGCGGGGGCTGGGGAGGGGCCCAAGCGAGCAAGGGCCTGACTCAGAGTCCCGGTGTTTGGTGCTGCCCACAGGGGCAGCTGGTCCTGGCTGGGGCAGAAAGAGGGCGACCCCAGCTCACCTCCTCACTGCTGGGAAAGGGAAGGGGTCAGAGACAGCACGGCCAGCCTGGGCAGAGACAGAGACAGAGAGACTGGGAAGTGGGGGGGGGGGGGTGAGGGGCAGGGGCAGGGCTGGGACAGTTAGAAAGGTGGGAGCTGGAGGGCCGGGCAGGAAGGGAGGGCCGCACGATGGCCAATGAGGCGGCTCTGATTCAAACTGACCAGTGAGAGAGAGCTGGAGGACAACTGGCTGGGGGGAAGGTGGCAAAGACTGGGAGGCCGGGGTGGGAGGGCACCCAGCCGCCCCCTCCATCTCCTGGGCACCCTAGAGGGCCGAGCCCCTGGGGTAAAGGCTCCCAACTACCAGGTGCTTGGAGATCCCAAGATGAAAGGGAAGGGCTCCACCCCCACAGCCTCATCAGGACTCCGGTCTAGTCCAGCGGGCCTCAGCCAGCCGCAGGTCTCCCGGTGGAGAAGTGACAAAGGCCCGCCTGCGATGTGGCCCCGAGCAGCCCCTGGATGCCCTTTGCTTCCCTCTCCCCATGAACATGCCCGTCCCAAACTCCCTCAGCCTCCCCTCACCCCCCAACCTTGGCCCTCCTGAGAGGCAGTGAGGACTTGGGCCCCGTGTGAGATGGGAGGACAGAGTTCCTGCACCAGGGGAAAGGAACGCTCCCCAAACCTCTCCGGCTGGTTTGGGGGCAGAAGCCCATCGGGCAGTGGGCATGGCTCACCGTGCCAGGGGCGGAGTCAAAAACTCCTTCCCTCCTGATGCAGCCATCCTGATGGGCATCTGGGCGGCACAGTGGGTAGTGCCTGGCCTGGTCTGCTCCTGGCAGCATCTGAGCAGTGGGTCCCTGGGCAGGTCCCTTCACCCCATCTGCCTCAGTTTCCTCATCTGTCAAGCGAGCAGGAGAGGAAATGGCAAACTGCTCCAGTATGGGCCCAGAGAGCCAGGCTCACGAAAACAACAAAAGCAGGAGAGCATAAATGAGCAGGCAATAGGAAGCACGGCAGGTGATCTCTACCCACGGGCAGGAGCAAGGCACCACGGCTGCCAGGGGGCAGGAGAAGCCTCCTGTGGACGGGGCCATCTCAGAGCTGAGTCAAAGGCAGAGGGCTGGAGGTGAGGGTATGAAACAGGAACATTTAGACCCCAGAGGCAGACAGGAGTTAAGGGTCAGAAGACCGAGAGCCCCAGGTAAGACCATCACCAGCTCTACAGGCCAAATGTCCCTGGAGGCAATGGGCACTCGGGCACCTGGCACTTGACCCTGACAACAGAGTGGGAGAGGGGAGCGGGAGACCTGGCCGGGGAAGGGAGGGGAGGATGGAGGTGGTGTGAAGGCAGAGATGGCCCCAGGGGGCAGTGAACGGGCCTAGTGTGAGAAGGCAAGGACGGTGTCGCCAAGAGTGGTCCTGGGGCACCCAAGGATGCTGGGGCCCTCAAGGGTGAGAGGCAAACTGGGAGGGGGAGGGCTGGGAGTGTTGGCAGACATCCAGTTTCAGATACCTCAAAGGCAGTCGGTGACTCAGTAATGGAGGGAAGCCGGGGCTTAAATCCAATTCCACCTCAAAGTTAAGTTTGTGATGTCAGGGTACTCGGAGAACCAAGGGCAAATAACAGTGCTGATGGGAAGGGGCAGAGCCCTGTGGGCACCCACAGCCAGCAAGGGAGACCGGAGAGAGTCAGGAGGAGAACTGGGGAGAGAGGGAGGGAGAGAAACAGAGAGGGGAGAGAGACAGAGACAGAGGGAGGGAGGGAGGGAGGGAGGGAAGGAGGGGAAAGAGACAGAAAGAGAAAGACAGAGAGGGAGAGAGACAGAGAAGAGAG
>JAJPUD010008544.1:56083-66527 GCA_023553655.1 Myrmecobius fasciatus | reverse complement strand
TACTCCTCCACTCCTGTCTCCTCCCGCCTCCTACTTCCTCCTTGCCTTCCTCATCTCTTTCCCTCCTTTGCCACCTCTCTTCCCCCTTCTTTCTTTGCCCCTTTATCCCCCCTTTTCTCCTCTTCTCCCGCTTCCTCTACTCCCTCCTTTCATTCCTTCTTGCGATTTTTCCTCTGTTCCTTTTCCTCTCCCTTCTCCATCCCCTTTCCCCCTCCTTCCCCTCTTCTAACCTCTTCCTCTCTCCCCTCCCCCTTCTCTTCTCCCCTTCCTCCTCTTCCTCTACTCTCTCGTCCTCTCCCTCTCTCTTCCTGCTCCCTTCCCTCTCTTCCCTTCCCCCTCCAGGCCGGACCGAAGAGCACCTTGAGCCTGGCTAGGAAGGGCCTGGTGGGCCGTGCCTTAGGGAGGCAACAGGGCGCTTTCGGGGAGTTTGCTGCCTGCCGCGGTCGAGGGTCCAAGCCTAAGTAAATAGAATCTAAAGCCAGGTCGGGGGTTATTGGGGGGCGGGGCCTAAACTCGAGGGATCTAGAGAAGCAGGAACCCCGAGGTCGTACAGCTGAGGAAACTGAGGCAGGGCCGCGCCGCAGGGGGCGGGGGGGGGGAGGTGTCTGTGTGGCGTGGCGCCACCTCGTGGCCATCCTTTCGAACTTCCCAAAGGAACGAAGTAATGCCGGGTAATTTAAGGTTGGGCCAGGTCCCACGTACATTGGCGGTGAGGGGGGGGGCGGTGTGGGCGCTGCCCCTTCCTGAGCAGGAGTTAGTCACTCCCCGGTCCCTGCCTTGGGCCCTCGGCCATATCGCCCCCGGCTCCAGCTAGCCAGCCAGTGACCCCGCAGATAGGGAGCAGTGCAGAGCTCCGGTGGGTCTGCCCTCGGGAAGCCCTGAGTTTGAATCCACCCCCAAGCACCGGCCGGCTTCGTGATCCTGAACAAGTCACTTCACCGCTGTCTGCCTCAGTTTCATCAACTATCAAATGGGAATAATACCAGCCTCTGCCTTCCCGAGTGGTTGTGAGGATCAAATGTGGCAACACACTAAGGCACTCTGTGTATTATTAAATATATAAATAGTAAAAACATAGAGACGTATCAAAGCACTCGAATATTCGAGCTCCATGTAAGTGATTGCAGCTATTGGAAGACCGTTGTTCGCCTGCCTTCGGGAAGCGTACCCTCTCCTGTGTGCTGGGCGTGAGAAGCAAAAGCCCACCCGTCATGTTTCCAGTTGGGATGGATGGGAGGCCAACCGCCCCCACATTTCCAGAACCAGGGGCATTTTCTGGGTCGGGTTTTTCCAGGATCAGAAGGAGAATTTGAGCATAATGAATGTGATGAGCCGTGTGTAAACTAGCTTTTCTCCTAGAATTGGCATTTTGGGGGTCCTATTGATGATAATCTAAAGTTCTTCCCGTTTCAGCTTATGGAAGCTATGATTAAAATATATTGAAATATCGAACCCGATAGCGAAATATTGACCCCGATATTGAAATAAAAAGAACTTCCCTCCAAACTCCCTTCAAACCGCTCCCAAAGCAAGATTTTCAAAAATAGTGAAGCGGTATTCCATAATTGGGATGATCTAAAAGGCTTGGGGCTCTTTGCTGTGTTTCATAAAAGCAATAAAAATCTTTTGCAAGTGTTTATTTTTTTTATCATTTTAAACTTTTTTGGGGGGTAGATATTTCATAATGTACATAATATATTCTCATAGATTCACAGAATTTCCGAGTTGAAAGGGACTTCAGTGTCCATCCATTCCAACCCATACGGAAAGGAGACCCTGGTTTAAGAAGAGATTCATAGTTTATATAAATAAATAAATATCCCATAGTACTTTGGAAGTCTTTTACCAGTTAAGATGAATGAATCAAAAGGCACTTAGGAAGCTTCCTCTAGCAAGACTTCCTAATGCTCGACACATGGAAATGATTAATTATCTGCTGATTGAGTGAACATGGAGAGAGGCAGCCCCCCACCAATGCCCATGGGCCCCTCTTCCGAGCCTCTCCTCTGGGCCGCTCATTTGTTCCTTCATTCATTCAGCAAACATTTATTAAGCCCTACCCATAAGCTATTTGAATGACACTGGTTACGATAAAGCCCGTTCCCCATTGTGATTCATGATTCAAAGAATCAGTTTCCTCCCAGAAGCTCTGGGAGGTAGGGCAGGGATGGATGATCCCTGTTTATAGATGTGGGGAAACTGAGGCTTGGGGAAAGGGACTCCAGGAGAGAAGCAGCTCAGTATAACAGAAAGGTCACTGGGGGTTAGACTAGAGGAACTCTGAGGGCCGTTTCCTTGCCACTGCCAGGCCTAATCAGAACCAGACAGAACCTCAGAATTGTCCTGTGGATAGATGGAGATATTGAGGGGAAATGGCTCTAGGAGACTGGGGGATGAGGAAGAGAAAAGGACTCGAACCAGGAGACTTTCCTGGAGTAGAGGGGACTGTGCAGAAATCTTACTTGATTCCTGTTTGTTGTACAGGTGGGGAAACTGAGGCCCAGAAGGAAGGTGGCACAGAAGGCTTGCTCTTATCATTCTGTGCTGAGCCTTCACCAACGGCTCCAACTGGTGCTTCAGATACCAGGTAGGTTTGAGAACGAGGGACTCTGGGTCCTCATGGAGGGTGGGTATCATGGGGAGGGGATCCGAGAGCTTTGTTGACCCAAGGAACCTCCCTCTGTTCAGTGTCGTGGCAGAACTTGGTCAGAAGCAGGCCTGCCCCCTGTCATAGCCTCAGCCAGGAGGAAAAGTGGGGAGCTTCTTTCTGGCTGGAGAATAACCGGATGCTCACCCATTGGGCAGAAGCTTCTGGCCACCTGCTCCGTGGAGCGCTGCGACAGCGCCCTATGCCTTCAGGGAGCTCACGTTCTGTAGATGAATGGCCTAAAAACGGACTGTCATGATGGTCAGGAGCCACGTTGATGCTGTTGTCTTGGTTGAGAGTGAGGGTTGAAAGTCCCAGGTTCGAGTCTCCCCTTAGATAAGTCCAGGCTCTGTAACTCTGAACTCCTGGGAAATACTGGAACAGTAGCTGATCTGATTTATGGGGGGAGGGGGGGAGGTAGAGTTTTCTCACCAAAAAAAAATGTGAAGGATATAAAATGTTCTCAGGGTTCAGGAGAGGAAGATGAGGGAGAGGAGGAGAAAGGAGAAAGTCAGGGAGGGCCCCCTGGAAGAGGAGGCTCCTGGAGCAGAGACTTAAAGAATGGCCACAGTTCCCACTGATGGGGTTTGGAGGACCCTAATGGTATGTCATGGAGGCTGGAAAGGAGGGAGCCTAGAGAGATGAGATCTGAATCAGAGGTGCAGAAGGCAGGAGACCGGAGGTCCCCAAGTTTGAGGTTCGTCCTGTGGGCAGTGAGAACACGGAGGATGGACCCCTGACGGGAAGGCTACATCCAGAGCCTTCCTTTAGTACCTCAGGACAAGCTGAGGCCCCTTTGGGGGGTCCTGAAATCCATGACCATGCAGCAGAAAACAGTGTCAGGGCTTTGGGGAAGGGTGAGCAGCAGAGCCCCCAGGCTGAGATGGGCTCCATCCCTCTCAGCTCCCTTCCCGGCAGCAGGAAGGGGGCCCAGTGCTCAGGACCCCCTGCTCCTCCATGCCCTCCGGGGCCCCGGATGCAGAAGAAACTTCTGGCCTCCTGGATGGGGGCCAGGCCTTGTCCACTCCCTGAGCCTGGGACCACACTTTGGGCTTTGGAGTTGTCAGAGGTAGGTCCTCCGGCCTCGCTTGGGTCTGACCAGCCATATCTCATCCACAATCTTCCCGTCCTGAAAGAGAGGGACAGCCAGTCTCCAGAAAAGCCCTGCTCTCAGTGCCTTGCACCCCACCGCCGGCTGCTTAGCTTGGGAGCCGGCACCTAGCTTTCTCTTAATTCTTCTAGGGACAGACAGGACCCCAGGGGCTGCCGTCCTCAGACTTCTCAGCCTCTGGGTGGACGGGGCCTCAGGGCCAGCCCAGCCCTGCTGCTACTGACCTGATCATCAGACACCTGCTGCAAATGGAGGTGGGTACCATTGAGAATGTGGAGGCGGGTATAGCCGTATTCCTTCACCCTGATGGCGCTCCAAGGCCTCGGAAAAGCGCTAAAAGGGGTCAGCAGTTCCTCACAGCCCTGCCCCAGAGAGAAGGAGGTTCAGTCCGCTGCCAGCTTGGGGTGGCTCCTTCCTCCCTGAGCACCATGGACAGCAGCCCCCTCCCCAGCCACCCCGGAAGCCCTTGCCAGGGCTCTGCTCACAGCAGATCCCGTGATGATGTGAATGGGTCCTCTAGGGTTGGTGTAGGGTTTTTCTCGGCTTCCATTATAGACCTGGGAGGAAAGTCCAAAAAGGGAGGAGGGTCAGGTGAAGAGACAGACAGGCACGCCCCCCCACCCCCGGCCCAGGAACAAGTTATGGTGAACCTAGGTGTCCACACAAACGGCCAGCAGTGGGTTCACCTAGTGATATGCAGGCCATTGTCTAACAATCAGCTCTCCAAACCCCTAGCAATGGACACAGCCAGAGGTGTGCTGTGTTTAACAATCAGCTCTCCAAATCCCTAGCAATGGACTCAGCCAGGTGTGCTGGCAAGTGTTTAACAATCAGCTCTCCAAATCCCTAGCAATGGATACCAGAAGTGTGCTGGCAAGTGTTTAACAATTAGCTTCCTAAAAACATTTTTAAATTTTAACCTGCATTATTGTTAAGATTTCCTCCATCAACAACAACAACAAAAAATCAAACCTTGATTTACAGCCATTGCCAATTTCTGAGATATAAATACATTGAAAGTTTACCCAGTAACTCTTACCAGCACACCCCTGGGCTCAGCCCACCTTCCTCCTCCTCAGCAGAGAAAGCTTGGTGGGGGGTGAGGGGTGGAGCAGCACCAAACCTTGAATGGAGGGGCATCCCCTAATTGCCAGCCGACCGTAGCAGAAGGCTTGGGGGTGCATTCAGGGAAGGGGACTCAGGGAGGGTTGCCCCCAAGCCCAGCTTAGTCCAGATCCGCCCCTCACCTGGTAGTCATAGATAGGCCAGAGGCGCTCGTACGAGTGTTCATGGGCCCACAACTGCAGGTCAACTCCTGTGGGGGGAACGACAATCAGCAGGCCCGTCTTTAGCCAGAGATGGCCAGAATGCTTGGCCAGAAGCAGCAGGTATTGCCTCCCCTGGGAAGGGGGATCCCCCCTCCCAGGGTGCTCTCCCACACCAAAATGGCTCTGTTAGCTATTTTTTGTATGTTCTGATCACACTGCCTGGCGCGTAGTAGGTGTTTAATAATTGCGTGCTGATTGAAGAAGGGGAGGATGATGAGGGGATGGCTACCATAATTGTAGAAGAGATCCTCCAAGCCGTAGCGACCACCAGAAAGGCCTTTTCTGACCTGGGAGTACAGAAGAAGTGGGGTTTAGAGCAGACCCCCCCCCGGGCGTCCCACCAGCCCAGCTCCTCCCAGTCAGCCTGAGGATGGCCCTTGCCCCTACTATGCTCTCATGCCGTGTACAGTCATCCAGGTCAGCGTTGGAGCAGTACATGGGACGGTGGCCCATTGTTATAATCCACGGCCTCAACGCCCGGTTGTTGTTGGCTTTCTGGTGGGGAGAAAGGAAGGGCAGCTCTGAGGCTGGGGGTGGGGGAGCCTTCCCGAGAGCCAGCGGGGACTTCACCAGCTCGGACTCCCCGCGAGGGGCCGCCCCCCAGGGATGCTCGGGGTCTCCCGAGAATGCTGCAAGGGGAAAGGGAGATGGGCCTGGCCCGGGGACTGCCACCAACTGCTGCTGGGCCCCTAAGCCCTCGGGACCCCCTTCCCAGCTCACCTGCAGATCCCTCTCCAGCCAGCGGAACTGCTTCTGAATCAGGTGGCGTCCGTAGTGCAGGAAGAAATAGACTTCAGTGGAGAAGGAGATGATGTGGGCAGGCCCCAGGTCCCAGCTGCAGCGAGAGGGAAGAGGGATGGGGGGGAGGTGGAAGGCATCGGCGGTCAGGCCCAGCCCTGTCCCTCCCCGGTCAGGGACCCATGGAGGCCTGACTGGGGCCCGTGGAGGCCTGGCCGGTTCCCTCAGGAGCCTGGCTGGGGCTCACCTGTACCAAAGCCCCTCCGTGTCCCCCGGCATGCTGAAGCGCGCTCGGTAGTTGGAGAAGTTGCTGGGTTGGGAGAGAGGGAAGGAGGTCCCCATCAGCTGGGTGACCAGAGCCAGCAGTGACCCCTCCCCACTCTGGCTCCTCAGCCCCCCCGGCCCGGCCACGGTCAGGGAGCCCACCCTGCTGGTCACTGTCTCGGAGGGAAGAGGCTGAGGCTGAGCCTCCAGGGCTGCTGTGGGATGAGGCAGGCCCCCCCTCAGGGAGCCCACACAGATTACCCCCCGGGCCCCCCCTTCTCACTAGCGCTCCTCGTGGTTGCCTGGGCACGTCATGTAGGGGACAGAGGCGGCCACTGGCTCGATCATCCTCATAAATGTATCCCCCACTCTTGCGTTGTCCTGGTCCATGTTGTAGGCAAAGTCTCCTGGGGGCGGGGGAAGGAGAGGGGGCAGGGGGTGAGGCCCCAGGCGCGCCTGCACTGCCCCCCATCCCTGCCTCGCCCCTCGCCATCCTCGCCCGCCCCTGCCTCAGCCTGCCAGCCCCGGCCAGCTCGGCCCCCATCTCACCCACGTGCAGGATCACGTCGTACATCCCCTGCTGGGTCTCCCTTCGAAGGCGGGGCAGAGCCTGCGCATTGTCAGCCCCCATGTCCCCAAAGACGGCCAGACGGGGGCTCCAGCTGGACCCAGGCCGGAGGGCGCGGAAGCGAAACCTGCGGCTCCAGCCTTGGGCACTGCCGCAGCGGTACACTGAGGGCCGGACCGGGAGGGAGAGGGCCATGGGTCCCCGAGCCCCGACCCCTCGCCCCACATTCCTCCCCAGCTTGGCCAAGGGTGGGGACCCAGCGTCCCGTCCCGTGGCCATTACACAATGCTAATTACAACCGAATTGAGCCGGGTGGGAGAGGGGAGAGTGGGTGGGTCACTTTGTCCCCATTTTCTCCCAGGGCTGGTTCTCCTCTCCTGCCTCCTCATCCCCAGGCATCCCCTGCAGGAAACCTGGCTCTGCCGGCCCCCTCCCCAGCCCCTGAACCTCCCTCACCGTAGTGGACCCCAGGCAGCAAGCCCCGAAGGGTAACGCGGTGCATGTAAAGCTTCCGTCTCAGGATGCCGCCATCCACGAAGAGGCTGGAGGTGCCTTGGGCCCGCAGGGGCAGAATGCCCCCTATCTGCAGCCCAAACTGGACCTCAGAGGCAGCTGGCACCCAAGTGGTCCACGTCACCGTCATGCAACCAGGTTCCCCTAGAGGGAGAGGGGGGGTAAGGGAACCTGGCCGGCCCAGGCCTCGGGGATTCTGGCTCCCAGGCAGCCAGGCTCTGGCCAGACGGGAGGCTGGCACTTTGGAGGGGTCCCTGGCACTCACCTGGGTAGGACAAGTGTATTTGTTCTGGGATAGCCTTCTGAGAGCCACCGGCCCTTGCATCCCCCAAAAGGAAGAAAAAGAGGAGGCAGTAACAGCGGGAGCCGGGACCCGCAGTCATACTGAGGGAGAAGGGGGCCGGGGGACGTGGCCAGGTCTTTGATCTGGACACGGGAGAGAAGGAGGGACGCTCTCAGGGCTGGCTCATCCCCTGCCACCCGCACTCCGCTCAGCTCTGCTCCGACTCCCCACCGGCCAGCCTTGGCCCTTGAATCTGAACCCCTTCTAGGACGCCCCAACATCCCCCAAGTTATTCCCTCGGCTTCCCTCTTTCCGTCCCAGTCTTTGCTACATTCCCACACTTCAGGGCCCCTCCTCCCTACATCCTTGCCCGAGATCCTCCCAAATATCTCAAACTCCCCCTTCTCACACTCTTTCCCCGAGCCCTCCCAGGCCCCTTCTCCCATTTCAGGCTCCCACCTCCCCAGCTTCCTCTCCCAGATCAAGCCTCCTTGCCCGAGAACTCCCAAGCTCCCTCCCCCATCTCAGGCTCTTTCCTCCCAGAACTACTCCCCGAGCCTCCCTGGACCCCCTTCCCTTCTTGCTGGAAGGTAGAGGAGAGGAGCTGCTTGGGTGGAAGGAAGAGGAGCCAACCAGGAAAGCCTGGAGGTGCTGGGAGGTGGCAAATGGCTGGCTGGGGAGCCTAGCGGGGGGTCTGCGCCAAGTTGGTCTGCTCTTCCTATCCACCCTCACTTACCCCACTGGCAGGAGTCACTGTCCAGTCCCGGCCTGCCCCAGGCCTCTTTATGGCTGGTGCTCTGCTAGCCTGGGGGTGCAGCTGATAGTACCAGCTGGGCTCTCCGGGGCTTCCAGCCGCCCACGAGCCCATCCCAGCACTGGAAGAAGCCAGGTCTGGGATGATGGGCTCCTCTGACAGCTAACCCCCCAGGTCTCACTGGTCAGGCCGGTTGGGGGAAGGGGGCACGCCCACCCGCCCACCCCTTGGGGGTGGATCCAAAGGAGGGAGGGGACCCGAGCCCCAGGAGGTTTGGTGCACCTACTCAGGAAGGCTGGAAGCTGCCGAGCTTGGGGTGGGGGTAGCAGAACTTCCCCTAGCTGATTTGCCTAAGGGAAAGATGCCCGTCACCACCCTCATTCCCTCCTGGAAGCCAGAAAAGAACCAGGAGCCAGGGAGGAAAATCCAGGCGGACTACTCACCCTTCCCTTCAGCACCCCGAAGCCAGAGTAGGTCAGTGGGCCGATTACAATGTTAGTGTGGGCTAGACCCACCCAGCCCCAGGTGGGGAGAAGGGCGTTAGCCGGGCACACAGGCAGCCTTTGTGAACCAGGCGCCTGGCCCCAAATCCTGGGCCCCAGAGAGATCCATCCCCCACTCCCAACCCTGCCCCCCATTATCCCAACTCATCCCAGAAGGATTAGCTGGGGGGGTGACTCATCCCTCTCTTCCCCCCCACCCCTCCATCAGTCACTGTGTCACTCATACTTGTAATATCAGAAAGTCATTGTCCCATCGGGGACGCTGCCCAAGAGCAAACCCGGGAGGAGCTCCACATGCTCCCCTCTCCCAGCTGGGCTGGCTTCCTAGTCCTCCGACGGCCAGCCCTGCAACCGAGGCCCCCAGGGGCCATACCCAGGGAGCCCTTTCCTACCCTCGTGGTCCAGACCTATGATTGCATCAGGGTGTGGGACTTCCTGACACAATCAGCCCCTTGGCACTCCCAGGGAACTGCCTGGGGCACTAAGTTACGTGACTTGGCCACAGTCACACCGGTGGGATGATTTTTCATGTATTCATGCCTCGCACTTTATCATGAATCACACCCAGAACCCTGGTCTTCTGACCCGAGACTGACTTTCCAGCCTCTTTGGCCGGTGGCCCTTTGGGGGCCTTAGGACGTTGGAAAAATACCTGCTGCCTTTCCAGGGCAGCCCATGGCATCTCTAGGCACACCCAACTCTAACATGGCACTGGCCTGGAGGGGCCTGTGAGCATGCCCAGTCTGCCACCCCCACCGCTCCTGCAATCCAACCATGGAAGGGCCTCTGGCCACTCATGGTGTCTGGTCGGTCGGGGGAGGGTGGCCGAACACCAGCCTACAGCCCTGGCTCCACGGGCGCCGTGGCAGGGGCCCGGGCGCTGGTCCCATAAGAATCCTCCCGCACTGAGGAGAGAGAACCCCCCCAGACCTGTTTCTCTGGCCCCAGGAGTATTTCTGGGTTTCATTTGTACAAGTCAAGGTCATTCTTGGTGGTGTCATTAGCATTTATAGGAGTGTGGTGCAGCACGCCGGGGCTCATGAGCCGTCCCTGGGGGGCAGAAGGGCACTCCGGGAATTCTGGAGTCAGAGGTCGGGAGTTCCGATTCCATCTCTGGGCCTGACTGAGCTGGGCAGGCCCCGGCCGGCCGTTTCCCTTTCTGAGCCTCGGCTCCCTCAACTATACAGTGAGGGGGGCGGAAGTGTGTGTCCCTACTCCTTTTGGTGTGTTTGTGGGGACCGGAGAAAAGGCCTCCAGGAAGGCCCTGGGATCTCCAGGCTGTCCTCCAGCTGTTCTGGAGAAGGGAGACTCAGGAGGCCCAGGGTGGTGCAGGGAAAGAACGCTGGATTCGAAGCCACCTTTGGGAATGGGGGAGTCATACCCCCTAAATCTCTCCTATATAATGCCCATACAGCTGTGGACCTGTGGCCTGTGATACATGGCGTGGAGGGGACAAGCAGGGCTCTCGTTGTGCTGCCTTTTCCTTTCGTAGATTTAATGGCCTGACCCCCTAAAATTGAAGAATCACGTAATTGGCCAGAACACCCAGTAATACCTGTACTCATGGGTGCTAATTGTCCAGAATAAAAGGAGTTTTCTGAAAGGCAGTGTAAGCAAATGACATCTTTGTCAATGGCACCAAGATTTCTCTTCTCTCCCTCCTTCTCTCTGCCTCTCTTTCTGCCTCTCTCTCTCCCTCTCTCTCTCCCCCTCTTTTTTCTCTTCTTTCTGTCTC
>JAJPUD010008544.1:0-29554 GCA_023553655.1 Myrmecobius fasciatus | reverse complement strand
GGGAGGGGGAGGGGCGAACGTTTTCAGGAAGGCTCGAGCCGGCCGGGCTCGCGCTGCGGGAGCCGCCACTGCGCGTGCGCGGGGCCGCCGAGGCGAGTGCTCCTGGGGCGGGGGAGGGAGGACAGTCGGGGTGGCCACTGGCGCTCGCCACCACAATTTGCGCCTGCGCGGCTTATCCGCGTGGGTGGCAGTTGGGAGGTTGCGCGCGCAGGCTGTGAAGGGGGGCCGTGCTAATGTGCGGCTCGATGTTTGCGCCTGCGCAGTGGGTCTGCCATCCATCTCCCGGTCCGGCTGTTGGTTACACGTGGTGGTACCTTTCTCTTTTTGTGGCTGACGCTCGTAGAGGCTGCTCGAGTTGCCATGGTCTTAAATATCCGCCGTCTAAGTAGCTAAAGCCTCTCTCCCCAGCCTGGCTGGTGGCTACGTGCCCTCCCCACAGAGAGGGGCTGCTCCCCCCTCGCCCTCGGGTGTCTCCTGACCCCCAGCCTGTCTCCCCCTTGACCCCACCCTTCCTGTAGTCAGGACCCAAAAGCCCTCAAGTCCCGACTTCGGAGGGGCCTGCTCTGCCGTTTCTGGGCGAGGGTCGTTTCTCCCCCCCCCCCCTTGGGGGGGCTGGGCTGCTCTGTGAAATTTGATTTTTCCTGCCTTCTAAGGAGCCAAGAAGATCAGCTCCAACCCCGCCCAGTCACTGCCCCTTTGGGACCCCAGCAAGTCGGTTTGGCTCTTTGAGCCTCCGCTTGTAAAGACGGGTGCCCCTGATGGCCCCAGACCCCCGTGGCTCTGTTTTGTGACCTTAGCTGGCCTGGGCTTGGGGGGGGGAGCGCGACATTCCAGGAAGAGCTGGGGCTCCCATCCTGCCCCGTGTTTTTTAGCCACGAGACTCCATGGGAGCCAGGCCAAGGCAAACAGTCCTGAGGTTGGGCTGTAGCAGCGGAGCGCAGGGCTGTCCTTGTATGGGCTCTGCTTCCTCCTCCCTTTTCGGTGGTTCTGATCTAAGATCTCCGAAGAGCTAGTTTCCTCTCAGGGACTCTGAGACCTTTGCTGCAGAAGCTTAAGTGTTGCTGGGGAGGGGGGAGTGGGGGGGGCAGAGAGCTGCCTTCGTCAGGGGCTTTGCCTCAGCTGTATTTTTCAAAATTCACTTTATATGTTGATGGCTTTTGTCTTTACATCACAGTCATTTCTTGGCTGAACTTTTGAATTTGAGGTATTCTGGATTCTCTGGTAGTTTCTGTAAGTGAGTAGTAGCTTACAGGGAGAAAATGAAACAGGCCCTTGTTTCCTTTCCTCAGGAAAATTATGATGATCCCCACAAAACCCCAGCCTCCCCAGTGGTCCACATAAGGGGCCTGATTGATGGTGTGGTGGAAGCTGATCTTGTGGAGGCCTTGCAGGAATTTGGGCCTATCAGGTATGGCGGTGTTGGGAGGGAGGGGGGAGGGGAGGGGGAAGGGGGAGGGCGGGAAACCCTGCAGAAACTTCTGTTTTCTTTCCTAGCCAAGTTTGACTGAGGGTGCTCTGCTTGCTGCTAATAGTTTAGATCTAATCATTTGTTACTCAGGAGCAAGTACAGAGTAGAGGAGAGTTCCGTATTAAGTTAACTTTTTTGCGAGAGTTCCGTATTAAGTTAACTTTTTTGCAATGAGCCTACATTTCATAAATCTCTCTCCTCTTTCTATTCACACCCTCCCAATTGGGAATAAAAGAAAAACAAAATCCTGGTAACCATTATTTTACATAATCAATCAAAATCCTATATTGACCATGTCCAAAAACTGTCTCTTCCCGTCTCCCGAGTCAGAAGGTTGGAGGCATGGATCTTCCTTGGTTCTTTGATATCATGGATCGTATTGACCACTATTTTTAAATCTTCTGAAGTTGTTTGTTTTTATATTATTGTTACTGTTTTATGATCTCCTGACTCGGCTCACTTTACTCTGTGTCATTGTATACAGGTTTTCTCAGGATTTTGAAAATATTCATCCCCTTTATCATTTCTTACAGTATATTGATGTGCCATAACTTGGTCAGCCATTCCCCAGTTGATGGAGAATAATTTCCATTTCCATACCGTCCTGAACAGCCATTTTCAACATTTTTAGACAGAAAAGCCCTCTCCTTTCTTTGGACTTGCCAAGCTCTCAGTCTTACAGTAATTTCTCAGTTTCAAAGGGTATGCATGGCTGGATGACTTGGGGAATTGGTCCAAATTGCTTCCCAGCAGGGCTGCATTAAATGAAGTCTCCCAACATGGCATTTATGTGCCTGATCCCTGTCTCCTTCTTCCTCCCAACCCCCCCCCAAAAAAAAAAAAAATTCCAACATTTTTCACTATCTTTTTTTTGTTTTTGGTCAGCTTTGCTAATCTGCTTTAACATTTAGAGGCAGCTGGGAGGCTTGGTGAATAGAACTCTAGTCCTGGAGTCAGGAAGACTCAACTTCATGAGTCTAGATCTGTCTTCAGGCATTTCCTAGGTGTGTGATCCTGGGCAAATCACTTCACACCTCAGTTTTCCTCATTTTAAAATGAGCTGGAGAAGGAAATGACAAATCACCTCAGTGTCTTTGCCAAGAAAAAGCCCAGAAGTCAGATACGACTGAATAAAATTGGTGGCTTGAATTTCTTCTTTAGAACGTTTAGTCTGTTTGTAGCCTTTGATCATTTATCAGTTTTTCCTGCCAAAGACTGGCTGCCAGCATTCCATACCTTTGCCTGCGGCTGCCACTTCAGTTAATGAACTCTATTTTTTCATGCTGGTCGCAACAGTTCAACTCACTTGTATAGTTTATATCCCCAAAGAGAGAATGGGGTTTTTTCCTGTTATGTGCAGCTAGGTTGCTGCAGTAGTTTGTTATTCCTTCTTAGACAAAGACAAGTCTTTGTCATCCATATTATTCCTCGAACCTCAAGTTTTAGTTTAGGTGTTTTTAGGAAAGATAGGGCCTTTTTTGTTGGGGTCCCAGATCTATTGTGTAGTGGATTTCTGGAGTCAGGCTCAGGTTTGAACCTTAACCGAGCTGCTTCATTTACCCATTTATGTGATGATGGGCAAACCATCTTAGCTTCATAGGAACTCATTTTCCATATTTGTAAGAGTGTGAGCATTGTACAGAAATGTTCCTGAGGCTCTCCCGGGCACTAATCTAAAACCCAGTGGCGGTGTGGGCTTAGTTTCTGGCCAGAATTAGCCACCATGTCATCTTCCATTCAGGAAGCCTGGCCCCACCTGGAGCAGAGCCTCCTTTTTCTCCTCTTAATTCCTTTTGGTACCAAAGCCCTGCCTGGCCTTTTGCAGCTGCACCAACAAGGCTGCCCTGGTGTGCCGTGGGCTCCTGCCCCTTATCTCATGCCCATGCCTCCCCTTCGGAAGTCGTCTTGTAATTCACTGACACTGTTGAGAACCCGCTTGTCCTGTCTCTTCCTTTTATTCACTGAAACCCAGAGGAGTCGGGCAATGCTCAGTGAGTCCTGCCTCTTGAGGGGGGGGGTTCCCTCCACGTACCTTCCAGTGCCCCCATTCATTCTGGGCCAAGACGGCATCAGCCCTCGCCGTTCTGCTTCCTGAACAGAGCCTCCTTTCTCCTAGTTATGTGGTGGTGATGCCCAAAAAGAGGCAAGCCCTGGTGGAGTTCGAGGACATCCTGGGGGCCTGCAATGCTGTGAACTATGCAGCGGACAACCAGATCTACATTGCCGGCCACCCCGCCTTCGTCAACTACTCGACCAGCCAGAAGATCTCCCGGCCCGGAGACACGGACGACTCGCGTAGCGTCAACAGCGTGCTGCTCTTCACGATCCTGAATCCCATCTACTCCATTACGACGGTGAGCCCGGAGGGCTGTCGGGCTGGGCGGGAGCGGCTGGGAGGAGTTTGGGGCTTTTGCTGACCGCCTCTTGTGTCTGTCTGGTTCCTCAGGATGTCCTTTATACCATCTGCAACCCTTGTGGCCCTGTTCAGAGAATTGTCATCTTTCGAAAGAATGGCGTGCAGGCCATGGTAGAATATCCTTGGTGACTGGGGTGTGAGGGACCTCCAGAAGTGAGAGGGCCAGGGTCGGGACACGTTGGCCACTTTGGCTTGCCCAGGTGACATTTTGGTGACGGCTGTAGTTTGCCGTTGGGAACAGGACACTTTGGGTGTTGCTATGGTACCCACTTGGTGAGGCTGTCTAGCGGGCACACCCCAAAGGCATTTAACCACTGATTGTTTCCCCATCTATAATGCGGGCACAGTTGGCACTGCTGGTGGGTTGGTTTGTTTCCCTGAGGCTTTTGGGCTTAAGTGACTTGCCCAGGGTCACACAGCTAGGAAGTGCCAGGCATCTGAGGTTGGGTTTGAACTCCAGTCCTCCTGGCTCCAGGGTGGCGCTCTATCCACTGTGCCATTGCTGCCCTGGCCCTACCGGTTTTTACAAAATGTTGGGGAAGAGTGCTTTTCAGACCCCTGAGGCATTACAGTCAGGGGAGCCGTTACTTACTATGGGTCATTCACCCAGAGTCAGCCGTTGGGGCTCTCAGTCCAGTTGGACACGTGCCCAGTGGAGGGCCAGGGTTGGTACAGGCCGGCACGGTTTCTCTCTCAGGACCATTTCCTTAACTTGTGTTCACGTTCGACTCCGTGCAGAGCGCTCAGCGAGCCAAAGCGTCCCTCAATGGGGCGGACATCTATTCTGGCTGTTGTACCCTTAAGATTGAATACGCTAAGGTGAGTGAGCCTGCTGGCAGACTGGCTGCCCAGATCCCAAAAGGGTCCGGTGGTCTCTGGGCCTGGCTGAGGGCCCGGGGCAGGGCTAGCGCCCAAAGCCCCTGACTACCCAGCATGCGCTGCTGTCGCTCGAGAATGTTGCGTGCACCGAGGCAGCGTCACCTCCGACCTGACATTGTTTCTCTCTGTGTGTAGCCGACACGTCTGAATGTGTTCAAGAATGATCAGGATACCTGGGACTATACCAACCCCAACCTCAGTGGACAAGGTAACCTTGCTGCCTTCTTTGTCTTTCTCTCCCCCCGCCCGCCATGCCTGTCGGGGAACTCGCACACTCCTAGGTCGGCCTCAGTGTTATGTAATGCCATTGGACTTAGACAGGTCAGGGGAGGGAGCGGGGGTCTTCTGTGGCCGCCGGCTCACAGCTTCTGCTTTGGCCCCCAAGCGGGAAAAGAACGGGCCGTGGGGGCCAACTGTTGGGCGAGGAGCTTGTCTGTAAGCTATTTCTTTGCCTGAGCTCCCGGCCTGCGGGCTGGGTCGCTCCCTTGGGGCCCTGGGGATAACTCCTCTCGGCCTTGCAGGCAGTTTGGTCACTGGAGCACGAAGACCTCAGAGGTCTTCTTGTCTACCCGCCCCCCCCCAAGCTCAGGGGAGACCAGGCCCAGAGAAGTGAAGTGTGTGCCCAGGGTGGTACTGAGCCCCGGCCTCCTGAAGTTCTTTTCCAAATTGTCTAATGTGAGGGGACAAGGGGTCAGCCCAGTCCCCTCTGGGGGTGCTCTAGGCCAGAAAGGCCCCAGGGCTGAAGGCAGGCAGAGTAGTGGGCTTGGAGTTCCTCGCCAAGAGAAGTGAGGCCAGGGGAGGAAGGGTCTGGACTGGAGCCTGTGGGCTCAGGCCCGGGCCTCCTGCCTGGCTAGGAAAGCGGCCTCCACTTTGTTGCTCGGCCAGTAGCCGCCACGGGGGACGCCAGTGGCCGGCCCTTCCCTCACTAAGACTTAGCTGGTTTCTTGGTTGGAGAAGGCAGGGAGTGGCACTGCCGCCCTCGGCTTGGGTAGATAGGAAGACCCCGGGGGGGGGCCCTCTCCTGCTCCCATGGGGGGACAGAGGCTTGGGAAGTGGAGACCAGAGCGGGGCAGGGGGGGCTTCTCCTGGAGCACCCCCACCGCTCCTCATTGTGCTGGGCCGTCCTCAGTTCCTGAGGCCAGCCCCACATTGGTGAATCCCAGGGTGAGCAATGGCATTACATGAGTTGTAACAGAAACATGGAAAGCCCAGCTTTCTTCTCCAAGGTACATTAGTAGAACATGTGCAGAGCGGCAGGGGCAGGCCTCTGGTTTTGACGGCCCTTGCCTTTCCTGGCCCAAGGCTGGGGGACAAAAGCAGGGCGGGGAGCCGCCCTGGCGCTCGGAGCGATCAGGGGTTCGGCGGCCCCCCTGGGGACCGTTCCCTTGGCGGCTCTGCCTCTGTACATCGCTCACCAACACACAGGGTAGGACCCCCTAGCTCTTCTTGGAGAGAACACGCAGCCTCCTTCAGGTACCAGAAACAGCCGCAGATTTGAGCTCACTACATCAAGAACACCACACCGCGCTCCAAGGAACAGCTACAAGCACAGAGACAGAGAGAGACAGAGACAGAGAGACTCAACAGGGCGGCAGCCGCTGCTTTTTTTATTATGGTGGTTTTTCTTTTTTTTTCTTTTTTTTAAAATAAAGTCAAAACCAAACTTTGAACCCACGAATGTACACAGAAGTAGGAAACACAGAACAGAGGTTTTCTCCTAACCAGCCCAGCGGCGCTCTTTTCGGAGAACGTTTCATAAGCCGAAGTAGATTCCAGTGGCCCTCCAAGACTGTAGGATCCTCCTCTCCATTCCTCGCCATATTGGTTGTTAAGTTTTTTGGTTTGGGGAGGGCTTTTTTTCCTTTTTTCCGTTTTGGTTTTTCTCCGCAGTCATCGGCTGCCCACCTAATACGTACCAACTGGAGATCCAAACCCAAACCAACCCCAACAAGGGTCAAAACAGCTCAGAACACACAGCGATGTCCCGGCGCGTAGCTGGGGCGCGTCCCGAGGCACAAGGCGGGCATAGCGGGGCCATGGGCACACTCGCATAACAGAGTCGCCAGACACGCACACGGAGAGCCAGCTACACAGGCAGCAGCCGCACCCCTCCACCGCACCCCACCGCAGCACACAAATGTTGAGGAGGCGCAAACACGGAGGAAGGAACACTTTCCACTTATACACCACTATTGGCCACTTTCTGATCTCTGCTGAGGACAGAACATCTGTGAGCCAGTTTTTGTTTAATCAGAAAATTGACTTGAAAAGAAAAATAAATTGAAAAAAAAAAATTGTAGCGGATTTGTAACGTAAATTGTATTTATGACTGTAAAACCATGTGATGCAGGGTCGCAGTGTATGTTTGATGGGACGCCATCTTTCAGAACTGTGCTAACTCACTGTTGAAGCGTCCAATGGTAAGAGAAAATACAGATTTGTTTTATGTGACAAATGGACATTGTACTCTGTACTGCTGTAAGTAGCCCTTTTCCATCTTTGTAATGACTGACTGTTGGAATAAACCCAGTATGAAATGCAGCTGGCGGGACGGCAACATTGTATGACTCCGGGAACGTTCACGCCTTGTCCATGATTGCTCATTTTAACGGATTCCTGCTTTTTGTCAGCCTCCTCGAGGCTGGGGGGAGGGGGTGCCGGGACCTTGTGTTCTTAGCTTTCACTCCCTAGTGGCCACGTGAGGTGGATTCCGGGGACTGCCCCCGAGGACCCGAGAAACGCAGAGAGATTTGAGTGGGGTTGGGGGAGGCGAGGTAGGCCTTCCAGGGCGCCTCTGCTTCTGGGCAGCTTGGACGTGTACGTTTTCTCCCGCACCTCTCCTTCGGGCCCGTGGTTTGTTAGGCGACTGGAGATCCAGTGACTGTTTGGGGTGAAGGTCCCTTTTTGTATCACCCCTTAGCTTCCTGTAGTCCAGGATGGAATGGGGATTGAGGTGTCTCGCAGAAGAAAGGGGGCTGAGACCCTCTCTTAAAACATGGGGTGTCTGGCCTACCCATGGGTAGGAAGAGGGACTGCATGACCCCCTCCCCTCCCTTCCCAAGGCTCCCCAAGCCTTTGGAAGAACCAAGTTTGTCTCTTAGCAGACAAAGCGGCTTCAGGCTTCAGGCCTCTGCCCCTAGCCTCACGTGGCCTTAAGAGGAAGCCAGCTCCCAGCAGCCCCTGGGACAGCCGGCTCAGTATGGTTTGCCATACCTGGGGGTTTGGAGAATTCTTACTACAGGTGCAGAGGCCCCTAGAGAGGGAAGGAAGTGCCCCCTTCCTCTGGGATGAGGTGCTGACATTTGTCTCTGTCCGCAGGTGACCCCGGCAGCAATCCGAACAAGCGTCAGAGACAGCCTCCTCTCCTGGGAGATCACCCCGCAGAATATGGTGAGGGCAGGGGGTTCCCCTCCGTGGACTCCCGTGGCTCATGCGACCCTGCCCGCCGTCCGCCCCGCAAATTCTCACCCGTCCTCCCTCTCTTTCCTTCCCACCCCCCAGGAGGGCCTCACGGTGGGTACCACAGCCATTACCATGATGAGGGCTACGGGCCCCCTCCACCTCACTACGAAGGGAGAAGGATGGGCCCACCAGTGGGGGGCCATCGTCGGGGCCCAAGCCGATATGGCCCTCAGTATGGCCACCCCCCGCCCCCTCCCCCACCGCCTGAGTATGGCCCCCACGCAGACAGCCCTGTGCTGATGGTATATGGCCTTGACCAGTCCAAGATGAACTGTGACCGGGTCTTCAATGTCTTCTGTCTCTACGGCAATGTGGAGAAGGTGAGCCGGCAAGGCGGCCTGGTGGTCGGGAGGCCGGAGGGGACGGGACGAGATGAGCTGGCAGGTCAGGAAGAGCTTTGGGGGTGCGAGGAAGCCCTTGGCCTTTGGGCCCAGACCTCCAGAAGTGCATTTCCCTTCGGGGGAACTGACTGGTTGTGAGCAAGTGGGGGGGGGTGGTCCTGGCCCTTTGGGTGAAGCTTGCTGATGTCAGGGGCCCTCCCTTCCTCTCTCTGAAGGTAAAGTTCATGAAGAGCAAGCCAGGGGCGGCCATGGTGGAGATGGCGGACGGCTATGCGGTGGACAGAGCGATCACTCACCTGAACAACAACTTCATGTTTGGACAGAAGCTGAACGTCTGGTAGGTCCCTCCTTCCCCTGTGCCCTGGTTCCCCTAGGCTGGAGGACGGAGCCCTGGGTAGCCGAGTCACGGTGGGTTTTGTCTTCCCTGTTCCACAACAGCGTTTCCAAGCAGCAGGCCATCATGCCCGGCCAGTCTTACGGGCTGGAGGACGGCTCGTGCAGCTACAAAGACTTCAGTGGCTCACGCAACAACCGTTTCTCGACCCCGGAGCAGGCGGCCAAGAACCGGATCCAGCACCCTAGCAACGTGCTGCACTTCTTCAACGCACCCTTGGAGGTGACCGAAGACAACTTCTTTGAGGTGAGCGAGGAGGCCCGGCCCCCTCAGTGCCCTCGGCTCGGGCTCCGGGCCCCCGGGGTCGCCGCGCCACGCCTCTAAGTCTTGGTCTCCTTTCCCTGCTTTGCAGATATGCGATGAGCTCGGAGTGAAGCGGCCCGCTTCGGTGAAGGTGTTTTCAGGGAAAAGTGAGTGAGGGCAGACTTTGCAGGGGGGGAGTGGGTGTGTGGGAGGGGGGCCACAGCTCTGGCCTCTGGCCTGAGCCGTGCCTGGCCCTTCTTGTGACCTCGGGGCACTTGGGTTGCAGGTGAAAGAAGCTCTTCTGGTCTGTTGGAGTGGGAGTCCAAGAGCGATGCCCTGGAGACCCTGGGCTTCCTGAACCATTACCAGATGAAGAATCCAAGTAAGTGGCCAGGCCCCAGCCATGGGAGGGGCGGGAGAGCTTGGGGCCCAGCTTTCCGGCAGTAGACCCCAGCGGGTGCTGCCAAGGGCAGGATGAGAGAGCCCCAAGCAGAGCTGGGGATGACTGGGTGGGCAGCAGCGCTCACTCATGGTCTAGGGCCTGGGCTCTGATTAGGGGAACCCAGGCTTTCAGGTTTCAGAACGGAGGGGCTGGGATCTGGGAAGTATGGAAGAGCTTTCCCCCCTGACCCACTGTATCTTCTTCTCCAGACGGTCCGTACCCCTACACCCTGAAGCTGTGTTTCTCCACCGCCCAGCACGCTTCCTAATTGCACCGCCAGGTCAAGGCCAAGCAGGAAGCCCACCCGCCTTTCCTTTCTGCCGTTTTTTGCAACAGTTCTTGTATTCCTTTTCTAATGCTAGTTTTAGTAGAGGCTTAACCATAATGGAAACCCTGCAAGTCTGGAGAAGGGGGCGTCTCCATCCCCAAGATTAACCTTCACTTTTTGAAATTATTGTACATGTGATTTTTTTTTTTTTCCTGTTCATACATTTGTGCTGCCTGCCCCTGTGCTTCCAGCACATTTCAATAAAATTGTTTGGAAAATAAACGTTGTGGTTATATGAGCAGAGTGTTCTCTGTCCTTCCATCTGCACTGTTTGTTCTCCAGCCTGGGACTAGCTTGGCTTTTGCCTTTGCGTCCCTAAGAGTTAATCATTTGTGTTTGCCATCGGCAAACATTTCCTAAGGGCCCCTGCTGAGCCTAGTGGACTGAGGTAAAGGACAGACAGTTCTTGACCCCGAGGAGCTCACTTGTAAAAAAAAATAGACCCACAAGCTAGCTGATACTTGGAGGAGGATTTTAGTTGGCACCTGAAGGAAGCCGGTGGTGGTCTTTGTGGAACATCCTGCAGAGAGACAGGAAGCAAGGAGTAAGGAGGCGAAATAGGGGGGGGGGGGGGCCTGAAGGCCAAGGCCATTTTGTATTTGCTCTCAGAGGCAATAGGGAGGTACTGGGGATTTGTGAAGCTAGGGGTGGGGGTGAGAGGCACCATCATTCCTGTGCCTTAGGAAAATGGACTGAAGTGGGGAAGAGGCAGGCTGGCCCCCCAGTCCCCTTGTGATCCAGGGCAAAGTGAGCCCTGGGGAAGACAGAAGAGGGTATCCTGGGGATGAGAGCGCAAGTTTTGACAACAGCTTGGGTTCTGAGATGAGGATGAGTCCAGAATGACCCCAAGATTGGAGAAGTCCTGAGGCCCGGGGAGGACGGCCTTACCCTATGGTCATAGGCAAGACGAGTCATGCTTAGAACATGCCGATTTTCAAGTTGGACGCTGTGCTTTTTCTGAAGGCCAGTGGGAGATGGGTCAGCAGAAAGGTTGGGGCAGGAAAGGTAGATTTTGAAAATCATCAGTGTAGAGATGGAGTGGAGAAGGCTGCCCAGGCCGGAATCGGAGGTCCGGTCCAGTCAGCAGAGGAGACGGGAGGAGCAATGGTGTCCAAGGCTGCCAAGGAGGATGGCTGAGAAAAGGCCCTTGGATTCGGCCACTGTCACCTTGGAGAGGGCAGTCGGTGGATCGAGGGGTCGGAAGCTGGACTTGAGAGGGGAGGCACCAGTTGGGCAGGAGAAAAATAGCCAAGATGCAAGGGCCACAGGTGGGAGAGCCATTCGTGTGAGCTGGGAGAGAAAATAAATGAGGTGCAGAGAGGTGGCCCAGTGGTCATCAGGCTGGCCCCGAAGTCAGCAGGACCCGAGTTCAAATGTGACCTCAGACACTTAGTTCTGTGATCAAGTCACAACCCCTCCCCCCCAAGGGAAAAGAGTGGGTATGACGGATGGAACTGGGGTGTTGGAAGGAGAGAAAAGTTGTCTAACCGACCTGAAGGCAGCCGGGCGCTCCGGGCAGGGTCTACACAAAGCTATGAAGGCCATGAACCTCAAAGGAAGAGAAGGGGGGAACCTAAAGGGGGCAGCCGGCACTGGGCGGGGAAGACCCCGCACAGGGAAAGCAGCGGAACAGGAAGAAGGGACAGTGGTTGCCCACGGAACAGCCTTTCCAGGCTTCACAGTGGAAGGGGACGAGAAATGTGTAGACATGACAGGAAACTGGAGCTCAGAGAGGCCAGGAAGAGCCCAAGCTGGACGCCCAGTCACTGGGACATAGGGCAGGAGCCTCAGGCCCAGGCCCTCCTCCTCTCTTCCTTTTTCTTCCTCCTCCCCTCCTCTTCTTCTTCCCTTCCCCTTCCTTTCCCTTCCTCCTTCCTCGTTTTCTTCCTTTCCTTTTTTCCCCTTTGCTCTTTTTCACTCCCCTTCTCGTTTTCTTCCTTCATTCCTCTCCTTTCCTTCCTTTTCTTTTTCCCTTCCTTCCATCCCTCCTTTTTCCTCCCTTTCCCACCCTTCCCCCATGCTCCCTTGGTGGAGGTGGGGGTGGGGCTCCCTTCCCCAGGCCCCGCCCACTGGGTACAGTGGCTCCCTTCCAGCCTCGCTCCATATTTTTTTTCGTCTGCTCTGACATTCTCGGCTTTTCCAAAGGGTAAACTGAGGCTTGGCGAGGGGAGGAGGGGCGCCCCCGTCAGGCCGCGGCCCCGCCCCTCCGTCCTCCTGCCCTCATTCAGCATGGCGGCGGACGCCTTCAGGGCGCGCTGACGGCCGGGGAAACAAGATGGCGCCCTAACCTTTCTCAACACGGTCGCGGCGCCTTGCCCCCTACCCCGCTGCCCTCACTCAAGATGGCGGCAGTCCCCAAAATGGCCGCGGCCCCTCCCCTCCTTCACATGGTGTTGGCCCGCCCCTCCCCCCCCCCCCGCCCCATTTTGCTCAGGATGGCGGCGGCAACCTCGGGCTCTCGCGGGCTCCGGAGCCTCCTGCTGCGGCGTGAGTCTCCTAGTCCGGGGGTTCGGGGTGGAGGTCATGACCTCGGGACGGCAGGGGCAGGGTCGCTCTCCATCTGGCTCTGACCTCTTACCCCATTGTACCCCAGCCCCCCAAGTTCTGAACCCCCACTGCTGGGCTCATTCTTGCCGCCAGGGTCTCAAAGATGACCTCGCCCTGGACACGGCCCCCCCTCCTTCAGCCAGATCCCCTAGACGCACGCCCCTGCATCCACCCCCAAGTGACCTTTCACCCCACTTACTCCCAAATGTAGTTGCAAGCCCACCCGTCCCCCAGCCCCCACCACATGGCGCCGCCCCCAGGCCGGCGCCTCCCCCAGGCCGGCCCCTCTTGATCTTTCTCCCTCTGTGTGCTCTGGATCTTTCTCTTCCCGGCCCCATGACCTCTCACCCACATTATGGACTTCTCCCAGCTGGAAAGATTCCCCTCCCCTTTCCTAGTCTCTCTGGTGCCCCTCCCCCTCCAGCCCCTTTCCCCCTTCAGTCCTCCCCTTTCCTAGTCTCTCTGGTGCCCCCCTCCAGCCCTCCTCCCCTCTCCGGAACCCCTCCCCCTTCAGTCCTCCTCCCCTCTCCTGCTCTCTCTGGAGCCCCCTCCCCCTCCCCCCTCTTCTAGCCCTCCTTGTTCAGCCCCCTCCCCACTTGTTTTCCTGAAATTCAGGGGGACTGACTGGGGTCTCTCTTTGCTTCTCCCCCAAACCAAGACCTGGTGGTCGGCCACAGACCCCAGCTCAGCTTGCGTCCCATGAGCTCCACAGAGGAGTTTGCAGCGTCCCAGGCGAAGGAACATGACTACGAGTCCCTCCGAGTGACGGAGGCCGGGGACCATGTCCTGCACGTGCAGTTAAACAGACCGGAAAAGAGGAATGCCATGAACAGGGCCTTCTGGAGGTCTGGGGGGGTGAGGGCGGGGGCGGGGGGGGGGGCTCCTGAGCAATGGCTCTTGGGTCTGTAGCAGCAGAAGCCTTCAAGGCCCGCCGGGGACCCAGGCAGGCCGCGTCAGTGAGCCCGTGACCTCCCAGGGTAACCGAGGAGTGTGGGCCAGGTCTCCCCCAGCCCAAGGTGTGCCATGGGGTGGGGGTGGGAAGGAGGCTTTGATGGAGGAGTAAGAATTGGGGCTGCCATGAAGAGGAGGAGACATCACAGGGCAACAGGTTTGGGGTAGGATAGCCCAAGCACAGGAAGGTGGGAGGAAAAGGGATAACCCAGGCACAGGAAGGTGGGATAGCCCAAGCACAGGAAGGTGGGATAGCCCAAACACAGGAAGGTGGGATAGCCCAAGCACAGGAAGGTGGGATAGCCCAAACACAGGAAGGTGGGATAGCCCAAGCACAGGAAGGTGGGAGAAAAAGGGATAACCCAGGCACAGGAAGGTGGGATAGCCCAAGCACAGGAAGGTGGGAGGAAAAGGGATAACCCAGGCACAGGAAGGTGGGATAGCCCAAGCACAAGAAAAAGGAATAGCCCAGGCACAGGTAGAACAAGAGGTGTCTGATGGAGCTGCATGGGGGAGGGGGGCAGGCAGCAAAGTGACCCCTAAGAATCTGGGGGGCAGAGTCAGGCCCAAAGGTCACTTGTTTAGGAAGAGGTGGGGTTGGCAGAAAGGAGACATGGGCCAGGGGGGCATTCTCAGGGGGTGACCACGAGGAAAGGCCTCGCCGCAGGGCGCTGTGAGGGAGAAGGGGAACGGGGTGAGGGCCCAGCCGGGACCCGGCGCTCTTTTCTCAGGGAGATGGTGGAGTGTTTCACCAAGATCGCGCAGGACCCGCACTGCAGGGCCGTGGTGCTCTCGGGGGCCGGGAAGATGTTCACGGCAGGTACCCGCCCAGCCCCCTCCCGCCGAGCCCCTCCCTGGGGGAGCTGGGGCCCCCGGATTAGAACTCAGGCCCTCTTCATGGGAGCCTGCGCCTGGCAGGAGTGTTCCCGGGTTTGGGGCTGGAGGGAACCCCACGGGGGGCCGGGGGGCCAGCGCGGGGTCCCCCCTGTGCTTTCCTCCCACCACATGCCCTGCGTGACAGATGGCAGCCCCCGTCAGAGATGGGACTGGAAACGGGGGGCGGGGGGGCAGAGCTGGGGGGCGGGACCCCAGCCCCTCTCTCCATCGGCAGGGATCGACCTCATGGACGTGGCGGGGAACATTCTGCAGCCGCGAGGGGACGATCACGCCCGCGTCAGCTGGAATTTGCGCCAGCTGATCTCCAGATACCAGGAGACCTTCACCGTCATTGAGAAGGTGGGCTGCCGCCCTGGGGGTGGGGGAGGGGCCGGCCCACGCTCCTAGCGCCCCCTTTCCTTGCAGTGTCCCAAGCCGGTCATCGCCGCTGTCCATGGTGGTTGCATCGGGGGAGGTGAGTCTGGGGGCCCGAAGGGGGAGGACCGCGGGCCCTTCTCCTGCCCCCCGGGCCGGCCCCAGAGTCACTCCCGCCTGTGCCCTCCAGGGGTGGACCTCATCTCTGCCTGTGACATCAGATACTGCGCCCAGGACGCCTGGTTCCAGGTGAAGGTGAGAGGAGAGGCTCCGGGCAGGGGGAGCCCGGGGGGTGGCCGGCTCCGAGGGTCAGCCCCTCACCCTGCTGTCGCTGGCAGGAGGTGGACATCGGTCTGGCGGCCGACGTGGGGACGCTGCAGCGCCTGCCCAGGATCCTGGGGAGCCAGAGGTGCGGAGGCCCTGGGGGAGGGGGGGGGGAGGGAGGGGCTGCCGGGCTGGGGTCGTCTCACCGCCCCGCCTCCCCCTCCCCAGTCTGGTGAATGAGCTGGCCTTCACTGCCCGGAAGATGATGGCCGACGAAGCCCTGAGCAGCGGCCTGGTCAAGTAAGGCCCCAGCCCCTGGGGGGCGATGCCCGAGGCCCCCTCCCCACCCCGGCCGGCCCTCCCTGCCCCAATGAGGCTGACCATGGGGCGGGGTGATCCCCAATACCTCCTCCCCCTCCCCACCCCCCCCAGCCCTGCGCCCCGGGCTCCGGCTCACTCTGGGTCCGCTGACCGGGGCCCTGCCCACCACCCCCCAGCCGAGTGTTTCAGGACCGCGAGTCCCTGCTGGCCGCGGCCTTGGATCTGGCCGGGGAGATCTCCAGCAAGAGCCCGGTGGCGGTGCAGGGCACCAAAATCAACCTGCTCTACTCGCGGGACCACAGCGTGGCCGAGGGGCTCAACTTCATGGTGAGCCCCGTCCCGGGCGGGCGGCCCCCTGCTGGGCTCCGGCTGCCGAGGGGGGACCCCAAGCAAACAGCCGCGTGTGGCACGCCGGGGGAGGGGGGGAGGGGAGAGGGGCCCCATCTCCTGGCCCACCCTGGGGAGAAGGCCCCTGGGCAGCAGGGCCCAGAGCTAGTGGTCGGGAGGGGACGGGGGCGGGTCCTTCAGCCAGGGCCGACCCTCTGGGACCCTGGGGGAGCTTTCCTGGCAGAGATGCCGGCGGGGTCTGCCCTTTCCGGATCCAGCTCCTCGTACAGATGGGGAAGCGGAGGCAGCGATGGCCGTCTGAGGCCGGGCGTGAGCTCGGCTTGGGGTTCCCCGCTGCTCCGGGAGCGGCTCGAGGGGGAAGGGCCAGCAGGAGCCTTGGCAGCCAGGGCCTCTGCAGGGGCACTGCCCTGGGAAAGGTGCTCAGGAGCACTGAGTTCAAATCCAGCCTAGAACTCATCCCAGCTGGGGTGCCCTCCGTGAGCCCCTCCCTGCCTGCCTCAGTTTCCTCATCTGTCAAATGAGCTGGAGAAGGCAATGGCGAGCCCCCCAGCGTCGGCCGAGGAAACCCCAGATGGGGTGGCGGGGCCGGCCACAAGAATGACCAGCGCCCCCCTCTCCCTCAGACTGCCTGGAACATGAGCATGCTGCAGACCGAGGACATCGCCAAGTCGGTCCAGGCCTCCTTGGAGAAGAAGGATCTGAAGAGCGTCACCTTCTCCAAACTCTGAATGCCCCCCCACGCCCCCACCTTCCCACTGCCCTGTTGCCAAGGGCGACCTGGCGGCCGACCCCCTGGGGGCCAGACCCCTCTCCTGGGGGCGGGGGGGGTCTCTGCTGGCTCCCTCACGGGCGGTGGGTCACTAATGGGTCACTAATAAAGTCATTCTGTGAACCCAGTGACTCCAAGGACACTTTACTCGTCCTGGGCGTGGGCTGAGGGAGGGGCGGGGAGGGGGGGCCAGATGGGAGAGGTCAAAGGCTCTTCTGTTGCGCCTCACACCTGTTTGTTCAGGGCTGGGCACCTGCCACTTCCCCAATAGCGCTCCCAGCCTCTGGAGATAATAAAGATAAGGCTTGGCTGTGGTCAAAGGTTGTGGGGTACAGCTTCCTCTTCTGAGGGGCAAGGGAAGATGAGGAAACCCCCAGACCCTCCTGAAATGGGGTGGGGGGCCCTCCTGGAGGGGAGGTAAGAGAGAGAGAGAGAGGGGAGGGGAGATCCCCCCATCCAAGGGGCTGGGAGGAGGGGAGGGGAAGGAAGGAGGGGGTGCTCATCCCCCCAGCCCTGCTGCTGCCACACCCAGGACACCCCTTCCCTGCCTTGCTGGGGTATAAAAGGCAGAGCGGGCACACTCCTCGCCATATTCCGTTCGCCAGCTTTTTCCTCTGCTGCCCAGCACCCTCTCTGTGCCAGCATGGCCTTTACGCCCGCTCCTGGCTATCAGCCCAGCTATAACCCGGTGAGTGACCAGCCAGCGGGCCCAGCCCCCATCTTTCCCAGATCCCATCTCTCATCCCCGCCATGACCCTGGGTGGTGACCACGGAGCCTCTCCCCCCCAGGGTCTCCATTCGGGACCTCACTTAGCCTCCCATCTCTTGCCCTCCCAGACTCTCCCGTACAGCAGAGAGATCCCCGGGGGGCTGCGCTCAGGAATGTCCATCTACATCCAAGGAGTGGCCAGGGACCATATGAAGAGGTGAGGGCCGAACACGGATGGACAGAGGGCGGGGGAAGGGCGGGGGTCTCCGGCCAGAGGGGATCACATAAGCTGCTCCCTGCGGGGCCTTCTCAGAGGTCTCAGCTGCAATCTGAAATGAGGCTCAATGAGGTGGGAAGGGGGAACCTGCACTTATTAATTGCCTACTGCGTGCCATGCGCTATATTACAAATGTCTCAACTTAGACTTCTATCTTAGAGGGTCCCACAGGGGAGGCAGGATTAGAACAGAGCCCCCGTGGCCCTGCCCGGCGGCCGCTGTCGAGATCTTCCTAGAGGAGGGAGTCGGGGGGAGCCGGGAGGCCCGGCAGCTGGGGCTGGGGGCTCTGAGCCTCTTTTCGTCCCCTCGCTTTTCCCTGCCAGGTTTCACGTAAACCTTGCGTTGGGGGGCGTGCCCGGCTGCGACGTAGCCTTCCACTTCAACCCGCGCTTCGACGGCTGGGACAAGGTGGTCTTCAACACGATGCAGGGGGGCCGCTGGGGCACCGAGGAGAAGAAACGAAGTATGCCCTTCAAAAAGGGAGCCCCCTTTGAGATGGTCATCATGGTCATGGACGCGCATTACAAGGTCTGGGAGAGCCCGGGCCCGGGGGCGGGGCGGGCAGGGCTGGGTCCTTCCGCCCCGGTGCCCTTGGAGCCACTTAAGAGAAACTTCCTCCAGCTTGGGCCGGAGGGCAGTGGCCACGGGGTCCCATGCCAGCCGTGAGATCCAGTCCATCAAGAAGCACTTATTAAGCGCCTAAGGTGGCGAAGGCAGTGAGTTTTAGGAAACCAGATTTAGCCTGATCCAAAGTTTCCGATAACAAAAGCAGCAGAAGTCGGGAGCTCCCTGGCCCTGCAAGACTTCCAAATACTGGCTTGGCCGGGTTGTCTGAGCTGAAAAGACCGGACAAGCTGCGTTTGCGGCCCCTCCCTTGGCGGGGGCACAGCCACCCTGAGACAAACCCAGATAATTCCCCCTTTATCTGTGGGCTTCTCCGAGTCGTTCTTCAAAGCTCGGCTCAGCCTGGGCGCCCTTCCCAGATCTCCTGGGCCTCCCCCTGGGACACAGCACGGTGTGACGGAGTGACTGAGTGAATGAATCAAACGGTGAATTCGTGAAAAAAGCATTTATTGAGCACTTACTACTGCCGGCTTTGAAAGGAGCGATCTGGGTCAGACACTGCTCTGTGGCCGTTACCTGTGGGTCCATCCACGGTGCCGGGTCTCAGTTTCCTCAGCTGTCATCTAAGGGTTTTAAATTCAGCCTGGCCTCCCAAGCTCTGGCCTTCCCCAATGCCCTGCTTGTTCCTCCTTTCTCCTTTGATAGTCACCTGTACCTGCATCAGATATTCCTATTATTCGCTAGGATCCATGAAACTGGAAAACCAGGACTTCCCTAAATTTGGGGTCTCACCCTGTCCGGAGCAGGGCAGCCAGGTGGCGCTATCGAGCCAGTCCTAGAATCCCGAAGCCCTGAATTCAAATGCAGCTGACACACTTACTAGCTGTGTGACCCCGAGCAAGTCACTGAACCCTGTTTGGAGTTGGAGAAGGACATGGCCAACCACTCTTTTATCTCTACTGAGAAATCCAAATGGGATCAGCAGGAGCCAAGGATGATCCAAAGAGCTCTACGAGAATGTGCACTTAATGAGCTCTTTGTGTAGTCAGTCAGTAAGCATTTATTAAGTGCCCACTATGGGCCAGGAATTGTGCCAAGTCCTGGGATACAAATACAGGCAAAAGATGCTCAAGGAGCTCATGGATAAATAGGGAAGAGAAGGAAGTGGACAAGCAAGCTACAGACGGTGTAAACCGAGAAAAGCGAGGGACCCAAAGACTTCCTGGTTTTTAGTTAATTAACATGATATAGAATTCCTCTGCACACATAATTATACAGATCTGAGAGTTTACCAGGCAAGGGAGCTAGAATTTTGGAGATCCTCTTGGGAGGCACTTTGAGAGGAAGTGTCAGGAGTAGTTGTTAGAGGCAGGATTTGAACCCTGGATCCAACCCTGCTGCCTCTCTTACAGTGCTGTGAGGTGCCAGGAAGGGAAATGGTTAATGATCGGGAATGGGGGTGGGAGAGACTGGAGCTGAGTCGGGCTCTGAAGGTTCAGGAGTCCTAACGTCCTCCTTCCCCATCAGGTGGTGATAAATGGCAGCCCCTTCTATGAGTATGGACACCGGTTGCCTATACAGATGGTCACTCATTTGCAAGTGGATGGAGACTTGGAGCTTTACTCCATCAACTTCCTTGGAGGAGGCCCTGACCCCAGCCAGGTAGAGGGTCTCTGGAGAGGGGTGGGCTAACTGAGGCAGGGACAGAGTGGGAGAGCGGGGGCGGGGACACTGTGTTCCTTTCCGTGCTCCTGTGGCCTACATAAAGTTCTGGGGCCATTTTGGCTCTAAGTGGGGAGATTAGCCTGGGAGGAGGAAGCCCCTGGGAGGTTTCCTGCCTCAGACCTAACACATGGCAGCTAGCAGAAAGCTTTGACCGTCAGCTCTTCTCCCCAACTTCCACCAACAGCCTCCCCCTTGCCCAGTTTTATAGAGGAAGGGGAAATGGATTGCCTAAGGTCGTATGGCTAAAGGTCAAGCAAAAGAAATAGAATTTATAAACTCATATAGAATTCATATAAAATAATTCATAATTCACATAATTCAAGCCCCGGCAGGCTCGCTACAAATCCAGCTCATTAAATGATGACCTTGTTGCTCCAGTGTTGTCCCACCTTTGGGCAAGAAGGTCAGCGACATCTGCTGAGGCTGCCCAATGGAAAGGGCTGAATTCGGAGCCGGGGGCCGGGTTCTGATCTACCCCCTACCAGCTGTGGGACTTCTGGCAAGGCACGGGGCCTGCCTTGGTTAATCTCCTCTGTAAAAATGATTCAGAAGCCTCTCTCTGCTCTAAACACCATGGTCTTCAGACTCTTTCTTATTTGGGGTCTGTTTCTGCAAACATGGGGACAGGAAGAAATTTGGGGAGAAGGTTGGGTTAGGAATCAGTCTATCCCTCCTAATAAAGATGGTCAGGGAGGGGGCAGCTAGGTGGCGCAGTGGATAGAGCACCAGCCCTGAAGGCAGGAGGACCTGAGTTCAAATCTGGTCTCAGACACTTAACACTTCCTAGCTGTGTGACCCTGGGCAAGTCACTTAACCCCAATTGCCTCAGTAAAAAAAAAAATAATAATAAAATTTAAATTTAAAAAAAATGGTCAGGGAGTGGGGCTTCCTGTTTCCCATCTGTGTACCCCAGAATTTCCATTAGGAACTTTAGGGTGCTTGGTTTCCCCTTGTAGAACTCTACTCAGCTCATGGTTGTGCAGGGTGAAGGGTGCAACCCTCCAGCCCCTTTTTACTCAGAGCTCTGGGGTTCCCCCAGCAAGAGACTTCATGCCTTTCTCTTCTCTCCCCGCAGATTCCTGTGACAATCCCAGCCTACCCAGTAAGTGCCCACTAGGGGAGAGGGTCGGGGCACAGAATCGGGAAGTGGATGAGGGAGGAAATTACAAGATGGCGGGGAAGCAGAGGGTCTCTTTCCTTACCTCCCTCCATTCCCTCTTCCACTAGAGCCTCGGAACCACTCAGACAATGCCGCCCAACGAATTACCGGTGAGTAGGCTTTGGCTCGAGGAAGGGCTGGATCTGGAGATGCTCATCCCTAGAATCAGTCAGCAGAGGGTATGAACTCTGGCGGGGACCCAGCTTTGAATCCCGCCTCGAACCCTGACCGCCTGAGTGACCATGAAGAAATCATTTACTTTCTCTGAGACCCAGTGGCCTTCGAGGGCTTAATCCTGTAATCCTAAGGCTCCCCTAATCTCCTGCTCCTTTCCTCCCTTTGCAGACCATGGAAGGACCACCCATCTTCAATCCGGTATGGCATTCGTATGGGAGGAGATGGGGCTCATGGGGGGAGATGGAGTGGGAGTCCGGAGAGGTAGAATTAGGTAGGGGAGGCTTGGAGACTGGAGGCTCGGGTGGGAGGGCCAGATTTATTTCAGGGGGGATCCAGGTGATCCCCCATCCTTCCTGCCTGGCACAATGGAGCCAGAGGACTCGGGATCAGATCTTAGGGACCGGTGTGGCCTGGTGTAAGTCACCTTCTCCAGGATTGGTGCCTTGTCTAAATGTGACGGGGGGCTGGCAGGGGCACACAGTCAGACGACACATAAGAGGGGGGCATCAGGCTAAATGCCCCATGGTCAGCTCTCGATCCTGTCTGTGACCCTTTGATCAACAGCCTGTGCCGTTCTGGGGGCGGATGAAGAATGGTCTGACAGCCCGCAAAACCATTGTGATCAAGGGACTGGTGAATCAACGGGGCAGCAGGTGAGGGACCCAGCTGTGTGGCCCGTCGGCTCCCCCCCTTTCTGAGCTCCAGACTCTTAGAACTCAGGTGTCTCTCCTCCTCCATGAAATCCCTCCGGGGGCCCACCAGCTCCTCAGCCTCTCCCTTTCCCAGGGTGTAAGCCATCTGATACCCCCCCCCACCCCAAGGACTCAAATTCAGGTTACTTTCGCTACCCCCAGGGACCCAGACGTGGGTCTCGGCCCTGAATTCTTCCTGGGGAGTCGCCAGAACAACATCCATCCAGCTCTGACCCCCAATAAGGGACCAGGTGACCATCCCCTGCTGTTTTCTCCCTCCCCCAGGAGTTCAGCTTTCTCCCTGCAGCAATCACCCAGGTCCCTGCCCTTTGGGGGTCCGAGTCCCTCAGGGGCCCAGGCCTAGGGGCCCATACTCAGTGACCGTCCCCTACCTTTCTCCCCCCAGCATCATCATCAACTTCAAGGAGGCCGATTCTGAGGACGTGGCCCTGCACATTAACCCGCGGCTGTCCGACGGGGTCGTGGTCCGCAACACCTTCGTGAATGGGAAGTGGGGGACGGAGGAGAAGAACATAACCTTCAACCCGTTCACTCGGGGCCAGTACTTTGATGTGAGTCTGGGGGTCGGTGAACTTCCCCTGCTGCCTCCTCCTCCCCCCCCCATTCTCGCCACCCCTTAATTCTTACGCCGCCTTTTTCTCCAGCTGTCTGTCCGCTGTGGCCACGACCGCTTCAAAGTCTTCGCCAATGGCCAGCACCTCTTCGATTACGCCCACCGACTCCCCAACTTCCAAAAGGTGAACATGGTGGAGATCAAGGGAGACTTGTCCCTGTCTTATGTGCAGATCTGAGCCCCTGGCCCAGTCCCAAGAGGCTCAGCTCTCCGTGTGTGTTGGATCCTGTGTTGGAGAGCATTGGTCGCTTTTCTTCTCATTTGCTTGTCTGTGTATTCATTTGTTCTCTCATTCACTGGTTCCTTGGCGTCCGTTCCATTTCACAGACATATATTAAGTGCCTACTGTGTACCAGGCACTTTCCTAGGTCTGAGGTTTACAGACACAAATGAAACCGTCCCTGCCCTCAGGAAGCTTCTACTTGCCATGGAGGAAACAGTGAATATGTGGATAGGTAAATTCAAAGTAATTTAGGGCCTAAGAGAGAATAATAAGGACCAAGTGGTCAGGAAAGAGCACGGTGAACAGTACACAGTGGGCACTTCATAAATGTCGGTTGACCGAAATGTCTACTTTATGCATATTATTTCATTTGATCCTCATAGGACAACCATAGGAGATAGGTGCTATTATTCCCATTTCACAGTTGAAGAAACTGATGGCTTTCCCACCGTCACACCACCAGTAAGTTAATAAGTGCCTGAGGATGGATCAGAACTCATCTTCATGACTCCAGAAATCTGTTCCTCCAAGGTATTGCCCTTTTCTCCTATAGACTGCATTGGTATCCCACTGTGATTTCCTTAACGTGTGGGAAATCCTCTCCCCAATTCAGATCTTTACCCACCCATTGCATGAAGAGACACAATGTCTTTCCCCCTAAAGGATGTCTAAAAGGAGGGAGATGATAGCCCTGCTCTACTACATTATAGGGTGACATTTGTAAACCCCACGAGTGCCCAGGAGCGGTGACACTTGGAATAGTTCTAGCATCTTTTGGCATAAGCAGCCCAGATTCATTTATGTCCTGCCTTCCTGAAGCATACAGAAAGGCAGTATGTCACTGTATTAATTATCCAGCAAGGGAATACCACATCTGAACTGGCCACTGGTGGTGATCTTCTTGAGCCACTAGACCGGTAGCACAGACCCAAAAGGCTTCAGTTTCCTGGCCGTAGAAAGGATCATATCTCCACTACTACCCTACTCCAATCTTCAAGTGTGCTGGTTGGGTTCAGAATTGAATTGAAAGAGATAAAAATATAATAACGATTACTCAATTCTATTAATATAGGATTCTAACTCTTAGCTCAATTCTAGAGAGCCTCAGGTTTGCTTTTGTTTTATTTTCCCAATGAATAAGTGCTTCATTTTACAGAAGAGGAAATGAAATAAAAAAGGATTCCGTGATTTGCTCAAGGCTCCCACACTTAACTAATGGTTGAAGCCAGTTGGAGCGATGGTCTTCTTGACCACCTCACTGGCTAGCTCCAATCCCACGCCACCCAATGGCCTTCCCGCTCCACGGTCATACGACCCCTCCTCCCAATTCTCGACATTCACACCCAGACATATACGAGGCTCGGATATCCACCATACCAAAGTATGTTTATTGAATATAGCAAAAATGGGAGGAAAATGTTACACATTTTGAAATGGCTCTATCTGAGATCAGAAATCTAGAGTTGTTAAGGGATATGGAGGCCATCTAGGCCAGCTCCCTCATTTAAGCCTGATATCTCTCCAAAGCTCCCTCTGTCCCTCTCTATTCTTCCCCGGGGATGGTCAGGGAATTCCCAACCTCTGAGCCGTCCAGCCTGTGAAAAGGGACTAGGGGGAAGAGTGTGTGCAGGATCCGACCTCCTTATCACAGACAATATCGGAGGAAGACACATAAAAGAAATAATATTTCTCTCCAGGGCACCAGCCTGGCAAGAGTATCACAGTTGTAAATCCCAGGACCTGGGATGGACCCCTTCTCTAGCACATCTCTACCAATGGGCTCCGGGAGTCTGTGGCAGCAGCAGAAGCTGCCCCATCACTCACAGAAACGGGACAGTCTTAATCCCAAAGCCAGCTGCAGACAGCTGGACAGTAAGTCCAGTCCAGTAGCAACCATCAACCGGTGCGATTGTCCGGCCTTCTACCTAGCAGTCCGAAGTATCAAAATCTAAAGTGCTCGGAACCAGTGGATAGAGCACCAGCCCTGAAGTCAGGAGGACCTGAGTTCAAATCTGGTCTCAGACACTTAACATTCCCTAGCTGTGTGACCCTGGGCAAGTCACTTAACCCCAAGTGCCTCAGCAAAAAGAAAAAAAAAAAGTGCTCAGAGGGAAATAATCATAACATCAACAATCATAATGATAAGCTAGCATTTACATAGTGCTTTAAAGTTTACCATTTGGAAGCAAACAGTGATTAAGTGATTTGTCCAGGATTCACACACTGAGCAAATGTCTGAAGCTAGAATGGGACTAGGTTTTCCTGACTCCCTAACTGCCCAGCTCCGAGCCTTTTCACTCCATCTTCGTACTTTCCCTCTGCCCAGTTCCCAACACTACATTGACACACACACACATTCACAAGACTCAAGTATCCAACTCACCAAAGTGTTTATTGAATGGGAGGAAAATGTTACATGTTTTAAAATAGATCCATCCCAGCAGAGGATCTAGAGTTGTTAAGAGACGTCAGCGGCTATCGAGCCCAGCCCTATTATCATCCCCATTTTTACTTTTTTATTTGATTTTGTTTTGTTTTTTGTTTTTTGTTTTTTTCTGTAATAATATCTGCTTTTTATTTTTCAAAGTACATGCAAAGATAGTTTTCAGCCTTCACCCTTGTAAAACTTTGTGTTCCAAATTTTCTCCCTTCCCCTAGATAGCAAGTAATCCAATATAGGTATATCCCCATTTTTACAGATGAAAAAACAGAGATGAAATGACTTGTTCAGGGTCACACAGCTTACCAAAAGCCAGCCAGTCTCCACCTGCTGAATCCAGATTTCATGCTTCCTCATTCTGACTTGAGTTACCTGGCCCAGAAGGTGCTCAAGGCAACCTAGCAGTTTCCCTGAGTCTCACAGGCTCTTGTTCTCAGGGTAAACGGAGACAAAAATAAGACAATCCTGACTTCAAGAACTTTATACTAAATTGGAAGGGGGAAAGCATTCATAGGACATTAAATACAAAATATAATCAAGGTAGTTTGGAGGGGATAGGGACCTGGAACAGGCTTCCTGTGGGAGGCGGCTCTTGAAGTAGAAGTGAGAAGAAAAATCAAGCATTTTTAGGGGTGACAGAGCATGTGATAAGCCTGGAAAGGTAGGCTGGAACCAGATGGTGGAGAGCTGTACAAGGCAAATTAGCCTGAATTCTATCCTAGACTCAAAAGGGAAGAAACTAGGAGTATTTTAGTTTGAAGAGGAGAAGGCTTGGGGGACATAATAGAGCTATCTGGGACAGATGTTGTGAAATCACCTGGTCAGTGAGTCAAGTTCAAACAGAGATAAATCCCTGCCCTGCTATATATTGATTTAGAAAACCACAAATGAACATTATCTATGTGGTATCATAGTTGTATTTATTTTGTCAAACATTTCCCAATTATATTTTAATCTGGTTTGAGGGTGGGACACTTGGGAGTTTTGCAAGCCATTTTCTGTCCATAGTGGTGTGTTACACCTCCATTAATAACTAAGTTTCACAGTTGAAGAAACTGAGATCCAAAAAAAAAAGTGACTTACCTAAAATCAAACACATTGTAAGTGACTGAATCTAATTCAAATTTGGGTACAAATTCAGCATGCCCTTCCTCCCTCACCCTCCTTATTCCTTCTCCCCTTCTCTCTCTTAGTTCCTTTCTCTTTCCTTTTTTTAAATTTAATTCTTTAAGAATTAAAGGAAACCCATTCTCTCTTTCTCCTCCACCCCCATGCCCATTATAAAGGAAGAAATTTTAAAAAACCTTGTTTTATATATATATATACATATATATAAAATTAAGGAAAAAACAAGTTTCCTCATTGATTTATCTCATAGGTATGGATAGCTAATATAATAAAATGAAAATAATATCTAAATTTATTTATTCAGTGCCGTATCAATCAAACGGCTAAATAATTTTTATAGAGCTAGAAACAAATCAAAACAAAATTCATCTGGAGAAAAAAATAATATCACAGGAATCAATGAAAAAATAGGAAGGAAGGGGAACCAGCAATATCAGATCTCAGACTATACTACCAAGCTGGAATCATTAGAACAATTTGGTACTGTGTAAGAAATAGAAAGGTTCATCAGTGGAACAGTTCAGGTTCACAATATACAGAAGCAAGTAAGCACAGTAACCTAGAGTTTGATCAACCCAACAGTTGGGGCAAGAACTTGCTATCTGACAAAAACTGTTCAGAAAACTGAAAAGTAATTGCTGGCAGAAATTAGGCTTAGAACAACATCTCACACCATTATGAAAAGACAAGTCCATAATTTAGAACTAAAAAGGGTGATAACATAAACAATTTAGGGAAGCATGGAAGAAAATATCTGTCAAATCTACAGAGAGAAGAAGAAATTTGGGTACATAAATTTTAAAAGTTTGCGCATGAAAAATTGAATTCAGCTAATAATTAGAAGGGAACCAGGAGATTGGGAAGAGCTGAACAAATGATGGAACACTCTTGTGCCATAAGAAACGATAGAACAGATGATTTCAGAGAAACCTGGGAAGATTTGTATCAACTGAACTCAAGTGAGCAGAATCAGAGCAATTCCTACAATAAAAATAACTTAATTAAAAATTTAAGAAGTGTGAACAATTCAGTGACAATTATGACACCAGAAGACCCATAATGAAGCATGCTTCATTCTGACAGAGGTGGGAAACACAGGATGCAAAATAAAACAGATTTTTGGAAATAGCTTATGTGGGACTTTGTTTTGTTTTGTTTGACTGTATATGTTACCAAGTTTTTTTTTCTTTCTTCAGTGGTTGAGAGAGGGAAAGTTGAGAAGACTGATTACTGTTAATTAAAAAAATAAGATTTAGAGAATGATTTTTTTAATTTTTAAAGCTTTTTATTTTCAAAATATATGCATGGATAATTTGGCAACATTGATCCTTGCATAGATTTGTGTTTCAGATTTTCTCCTCCCTCCCCCTATCCCCTCCCCTAAATGGCAAGCAATCCAGTATATGTTAAACATGCTAAAATATATGTTAAATCCAATATAAGTATTTATACAATTCTCTTGCTACACAAGAAAAATCAGATCAAAAAGGAAAGCAAATGAGTAAGAAAGCAAAATGCAAGCCAACAACATCAAAAAGAGTGAGAACATTATGTTGTGATCCACACTCAGTCCCCACAGTCTCTCTCTGGATATAGATGGCTCTTTCTTCATCACAAGATCATTGGAACTGGCCCCAGTCATCTCATTGTTGGAAAGAGCCATGTCCATCAGAATCGATCATTGGATAATCTTGTTGTTGCCGTGTACAATGATTAGAGAATGATTTTTAAAGGAAATGTATGATTGAAAAAGACAGACTAGTGACGTGGGTAACTGATATTTGGCCCAAGTGCCAGTGTAGCCTGGGAGTGCCCAGAGAGGCTGATGGCATGGATAGGAAAGGGAGGGGGTGGATGGGTCTCGCTCTGCACCATTTCAGGGAGCATCCACATTGAAGAGGTCACAGATCTATTGGTGCGTCTAGAACATGCTCAACTGGTAATTCAATGAGTTCTCAAATGCAAGAGGAATTAGTAGAAAAAATGAATTTCTTTCACTGGCTCCCGAAGAAAGAAGTAGGAGCTGCAGGGGAAGCTGGGAAGACTAGAGGGTCCCTAGGGGGTCGCTGGGGAGTGGGTTTCCAGGTTTCCCCTTCATTGGAGGTTTTTAATGGAAGGCTGGCTATCAGAGGTCCTTTCCAGATGAGTTTCTGCTTACTCTCCTCCCCACATCCCAGTCCAACTGAGTCTGAGGATCTCTAGGCACCAGATTTAACGGATTAATTCTAGAGCCGAGAGCAAAGACCCTTGTGCAACCTCAAACTCCCCTCGATGAATACATCCCCACTTTCCAGTGATACTGTGACTTTCAAACACTGAAGACCCCTTTCCACAGTAAGGTGCCCACAGTAGGAAGGCCTGAAAGTCAGAGCCTGGGATGGGTGGGGAGGGACAGAGGACTGGGAGCCAGGACAGACACTTGTTTCTGTCTCTGCTCTTCCAGCCCAGCACCCTGGGGCTCGGCGTCAGCTGGTAGATGTGTGTAGATGGATGGATGTGAGGGTGTGTGAACCGCCTCCGTCTCTCCAAACTTTCCCTCTCCATTAATTTCTGCAGAGTCTCAAAGCACTTTCTAGCTCCCTCCACTGGGGTCTGGGATGTTTGGGAGCTCCCCCATCTCCTAAGTGGGTATATATGTGTTAGGGGAAGGGAAATGGGATGCTGGGGGCTGGCTGAACCCCACCTCTCTTATTCTGTACCCCTGGCTGTGCTCCAGGCTCTCCCAGGCAGGGTGGGGTTGAGGAGCTGTTATCTGGGGGAATCACTCCCTGCCCTTTCTATTCCCCCCCTTCCCTGGGCTGTGAGTCATTGAGCCCCCTGGGGCAGGCGGGGATGGGTGAGTCAGGGCCCTCCTCCCACCCCCCCATAGTTTATAAGACTTGTCCCAGCTGGCACTCACCTCCCACCACCATATAACACCTGCGCAGGCTAGACCATGGCCAACTACGTGAGTGTCTGTTCTGGGAAACGATGGATGGAAGGGGGGATGTTGCTTCCAGCTCGGTCCATCCGGGCATCTGTCCTGTCCCCCACAACTCGAGCTCTTCTTATTTACCCATTCTCCTTGGCTCCTTTGCCTTTCCCAATGCCCTTTGTGGCAGTGTCCCTGTGGGTCTGGGCGTGCTCTTGCCAGGGAGCTCCCTCTGACTTTCGGGCTCACCCCTTATCGCCTGTGTCCTGCAGACCGTCCCTCATAAGGCCCCCCTCCAGGAAGGGCTCCGGCCTGGGTCCGTGATCCGAGTTAGGGGTACCTTGCCAGCCAATGCAAATCGGTGAGTCTGGGGTACCTGAGGCATGAAGGGAGGGGTCTTGGGGGCCCTGTATGTGTACAAGAGGTGCTTAGGGTCTTGGCCATTCATCCTGTGATAATTCCTGAGGGCAGTTTCAGGGGCCGCTGGGGGG
>JAJPUD010008543.1:65870-87610 GCA_023553655.1 Myrmecobius fasciatus | reverse complement strand
TTGTTTAGATTACAGAATAGAAAATAAATTACTTAAATAGTCCCATTTAAAAAAAATAAAAAGCCATTAATGAACTTCCTAAGAAAACATCTCCAGGGCCAGATACATTCATAGGTGAATACTGCCAAACATTTAAAGAACAATTAATTTCAATACTATGTTAACTATTTGGAAAAATAGCGGAAAAATGGGTCCTGACAAATTCATTCTATGATGCAAATATGGTGCTGATATCTAAATCATGAAGAATAAAAACAGAGAAAGAAAATTATAGAGCCATTTCTCTAATAAATATTCATCCAAAAATTAGAAATAAAATTTTAAGAAAGAGATGACAGCAACTTATCAGCATGATAATTAATACACTATGACCAACTGGGATTAGTTCCTGGATTGTGAGGCTGGTTCACTTTTAGGAAAACTGTTACCATAATCAACCATATCAATAAAAACACCAACAAGGATCATATGGTTATCACAATAGAAGCAGAAAACGTTTTGACAAAACACAGTACCCATTCCCATTAAAAATCTGAGAGACCCTGGAGACAAAAGGAGCTTTCCTTAAAATAATAAGCAGTACCTATCAAAAACCAACAACAAGTATAATTTATAATGAAAAGAAGCTAAATGCATTCCCAGTAATATAAGAGGTGAAATTAGGATGACCATTATCACCATTGTTATTTGTACTAGAAATGTTAACTTTAGCAATAAAAAAAAAGAAAAATAAATTAAATTAATTAGAATAGACAATGAAGAAATAAAATTATCACTCTTTGCAGATAATATGATGATATACTTAGAGATTTCTAGAAAATCATCCAAAAATTTACTGGAAAATTTTTACCATAAAAATTATCAGCATTTATATTACTGACAAAGCACCTCAGCAAGAGATAGAAAGAGAAATTCCATTTAAAACAACTGTAGACCAAAAAAAAATGGGTGTCAGCCTGCCAAGACAACCAAGTACTACATGCATACAATTACAAAATATTTCTTACAGGAATAAAGGCAGAGCTAAAGTATATGAAAAATATCAATTGCTTGTGGGTACACCAAGCTAATATAATAAAAATGACAATTCTTCCTAAATTGGTCTACTTTTTCATTGTCATGCCAATCAAGCTGCCAAAAATTATTTCATAGAACTAGAAAAAATAACAAAATTCATCTGGAAAAATTAAATGTCAAAAATATCTTGAGAATTAATGACAAATATAATATAAAGGATGGTGCCTTAGCAGTACCAAACCTAAATCTATATTTTAAATTAGCTATCATCAAAACTATTTGGTACTAAGATATAGAATGATAAATCAGTGGAATAGGTGAGATACAAAAGACACAATAATCAATAACTTGTGTAATCTAGTATTCAATAAACCCCCAAGTTCCAGCTTCTAGTATAAGAAATCACTATTTCATAAAAATTGCTGCATAAACTGGAATATAATGTTACAAACTTGTCATAGTCCCACAACTCATACCATATATCAAAATAAGGTCAAAACAGGTACATGTTTTGTATATAAGCAGTGATAACATAAGCATATTAGAAGAGCAAAGGATAATTTACCAATGAAAAGGGAGAAATGTATGACCAAATATGATTTAGAGACCATTATGAAAGGCAAAATGGACAACATCGATTACATTAAATCAAAAGGTTTTTGCACAAACAAAACCAACAGAATGAAGATTAAAATCAAATACAAAGCTAGGGGAAAATCTGTGCTGTCACTATTTCTTACAAAGTTCTCATTTCTAAAATAAAAAATGTTTCAAATTTTTAAGAACATTAATAATTCCACAATTGATAAATGGTCAAAATATGTGAACAACAAATTTTCTTTTTTTAACTAAAGTTTTTTATTTGCAAAACATATGCATGGTTAATTGTTCATCATTGACCCTTGCAAAGCTTTCTGTTACAAATTTTTCCCTCCTTCCCTCTACCCGCTCCTCTAGATGGCAAGAAGTTTAATACATATTATTTTAAAATACTTGATAAAAATATTGTGCTGTGGTACACCCTCAGATCCTATAGTTCTCTCTCTGGGTGTAGATGGCTTTCTTCATCACTGAACAACTGGAACTGGATTGAAACATCTCATTTTTGAAGAGAACCATGTCCATCATAATTGATCATCCTTTAATCTTGTTGTTACCATGTATAATGATCTCCTGGTTCTGCTCATTTCACTCAGCATCAGTTCATGAAAGTCTCTCCAGGACTCTCTGAAATCATTCTTCTGGTCGTTTCTTATAGAACAATAATATTCCATAACATTCATATACCATAATTTGTTCAGCCATTCTCCAACTGATGGGTATCCATTCATTTTCCAGTTTCTAGCCACTACAAAGAGGGCTGCCACAAACATTGTTAAACATGTGGAGCCCTTTCCTTCCTTTAAGATCTCTTGGGCATATAAACCCAATAGAAATACTGCTGGGTCAAAGGGTATACACAGTTTGATAACTTTTTGAGCATAGTTCCAAATTGCTTTCCAGAATAGTTGTATCTGTTCACAGTTCCACCAACAATGCATCAGTGTCCCAGTTTTTCCACATCCCCTCCAACATTCGTCATTTTCTTTTCCTGTCATCTTAGCCTATCTGACAGGTGTGTAGTGGTACCTCAGAGTTGTCTTAATTTGCATTTCTCTGATCAATAGTGATTTGGAGCACCTTTATTTATGACTAGAAATAGCTTTAATTTCATCATCTGAAAATTGTCTGTTCATATCCTTTGATATTTATCAATTGGAGAGTGGCTTGAATTCTTATAAATATGAGACAATTCTCTCTATATTTTAGAAATGAGGTCTTTATCAGAACCCTTAAATGTAAAGATGATTTCCCATTTTATTGCTTCCCTCCTAATCTTGTCTGCATTCATTTTTTTATACAAAAACTTTTTAACTTAATATAATCAAAATTATCTGTCTAATGTTCAATTAAGAGTTCCAGTTTTTCTTTGGATACAAATTCCTTCCTCCTTTGAGAAGGTCTGAGAAGTAAACTATCCTATGTTCTCTAATTTGCTTATAATATCCCTCTTTATATCTAAATAATGAACCCATTTAGATCTTATCTTGGTATGTGTTGTTAGATATGGGTCAAGTTCTAATTTCTTCCATGTTAGTTTCCAATTTTCCCAGCACTTTATCAAATAGTGAGTACTTATTCCAAAAGCTGGGGCCCTTGGGTTTGTCAAACACTAGATTGCTATAGTTATTGCCTAGTTTGTCCTGTGATTTTATCCTATTTCACTGATCTACTATTCTATTTCTTAGCCAGGTCCAAACAGTATTGATTACCGCTTCTTTGTAATATAGTTTTAGATCTGGCACTTCTAGGTCATCTTCATCAGCATTTTTTTCTCATTAATGACCTAGAAATTCTTGACCTTTTGTTCTTCCAAATAAACTCTGGCACTATTTTTTCTAGATCTTTAAAATAATATTTTAGGAACTTGATTGGTATGGAACTAAATAAGTAAATTAGATTGGGTAGTATTATTTTTATTATATTTGCTCGGCCTACCCATGAGCACTTGATATTTTTCCAATTGATTTGGTCTGACTTTATTTGTGTGGAAAGTGTTTTGTAGTTTAGTTCATATAGTTCCTGATTTTTTCTTGGCAGATAGATTCCCAAATATTTTATACTACTCACAGTAATTGTGAATGGAATTTCTTTTTGTATCCCTTGCTGCTGAACTTTGTTGGTAATATATAAAAATGCTGATGATTTATATGGATTTATTTTATATCCTGCAACTCTGCTAAAGTTGTGAATAGTTTCTAGTAGTTTTTTAGTTGAGTCTTTAGGGTTCTCTAAGTATACCATCATATCATCTTCAAAGAGGGATAATTTGGTTTCCTCATTACATACTCTAATTCCTTTAATCTCTTTTTCTTCTCTTACTGTGAAAGCTAACATTTCTAATACAATAGTAAATAGTACTGGTGACAGTAGGCAGCCTTGTTTCGCTCCTGATCTTATTGGGAATGGTTCTTGTTTATTCCCATTACATATGATGCTTGCTGATGGTTTTAAGTAGATGCTACTGATAATTTTAAGGAAAAGCCCATTTATTCCTATACTCTCTAGTGTTTTTAATAGGAATAGTAGTTAGATTTTTTTATCACATGTTATCAAATGTTTTTTCTGCATCTATTGAGATAATCATATGATTTTTGTTAGTTTGGTAATTAATATAATTGATTATGCTGATAGTTTTCCTAATATTGAACCAGCCCTGTATTCCTGGTATAAATACTACTTGATTATAGTATATTATCCTGGGGATGACATTCTGTAATATCATTGCTAATATTTTATTTAAGATTTTTTACATCAATATTTATTAGGGAAATTGGTCTATAGTTTTCTTTCTCTGTTTTCACACTACTTGGTGTAGCTATCAACACCATATCTGTATCATAAAAGGAATTTAGTAATACAACTTCTTTCCCTATTTTTTCAAATAGTTTATTTAGTATTGGAATTAATTGTTCTTTGAATGTTTGGTAAAATTCATCTGGCCCTGGAGATTTTTTTGTAGGAAGTTGATTGCTACTTGTTTTATTTCTTTTTCTAAAATGGGGATATTTAAATTATTTATTTCCTCTACTGTTAGCTTGGGCAATCTATATTTTTGTAAATATTCCTCCATTTCATTTGGATTATCACATTTATTGGCATAACATTGGGCAAAATAACTCCTAATTATTGCTCTATTTTCCTTTTCATTGGTGGAAAATTCTCCCTTTTTATTTTTGAGACTATTTTCCTCTTTCCTTTTTCTAATTAAATTAACTAAAGGCTTATCTATTTTGTTGTTTTTTTCAAAAAACCAACTCTTAGTTTTATTTATTAATTCAATAGTTTTCTTATTTTCAATTTTATTAATTTCTCCTTTTATTTTCAGAATTTCCAATTTGGTATTTAATTGAGGATTTTTAATTGGTTCTTTTTCTATCTTTTTTAAAATGCAAGCCCAATTCATTGATCTTCTCTTTCTCTATTTTATGCAAATACGCATCTAGAGAGATAAAATTACCCCTTATAACTGCTTTGGCCATGTCCTACAAATTTTGGTATGTTGTCTCATTATTGTCATTCTCCTGGATAAAATTATTGATGTGTTTATAATTTGCTCTTTCACCCATTCATTCTTCAGGATTAGATTATTTAATTCCCAATTAACTTTTGGTCTGTTTTCTCCTGGCCTCATATTACATGTGGGTTTTATTGCATCATGATCTGAAAAAGGATGCATTTACTATTTCTGCTTTTCTGCATTTGACTTTGAGGTTTTCATGCCCTAACACATGATCAATTTTCGTATAAGTTCTATGAACCCCTGAGAAAAAAGTATACTCCCTTCTACCACCATTCAATTTCCTCCAGAGATCTATCATACCTAACTTTTCTAGCCTTTTGTTTACCTCCCTAACTTCTTTCTTATTTATTTTGTTGTTTGATTTATCTAATTCTGAGAGAGCAAGGTTGAGATCCCCCAATAGTATAGTTGTACTGTCTATTTCTCCTTGCATCTCTGTTAGTTTTTCCTCTAGTAATCCAGATATACCACTTGGTGCATATATGTTTAGTATTGATACCACTTCATTGTCTATGGTATTCATTATTAAAATATAGCTTCCTTCCTTACCTCTTTTAATTAGATCTATTTTTGCTTTTACTTGATCTGAGATCAGGATTGCTGCTACCCCTGCCTTTTTTCTTCACCTGAAGTATAATAGACTCTCCTACAGCCCTTTATCTTCACTTTGCATGTATTATTACGCTTTAAATGTGTTTTTTTGTAAACAACATATTGTAAGATTCCTGTATTCTCAGTGGTTTACAATTTACTTTTTACAAAAGGCAAATCTGCCAAATAACCTGCTTGCAACTAAGGCAGAGTGGCCTAAGAGGCTCACAGAGACTTCCTAGGTGTTTAGAATCTGCCATGCTCTAAATCCTGGCCCAGCTTCCTGCCTCCTCCCGGAGCTGCTGTCTGAGCTTGGCAAACTGACAGACCCTCTGCCTGTCAGAAACAGACTTGCTCTAGAGCTTTTCCAAGGTAACTTCTTCTGGGAATGTGTTGTACTTCAAGCATTTGGACTCTAGAACCAGTTCAGAGCCTTAATCTGCTGTTGGTTTGAGAGAAAGTCAGAGGAGGTCACAGAAAGGCGTGTCTGCACTCTACCATCTTGATTCAGCCCCTGAGTCATTTATAAATTTAATAGAACTGGATGGCAATGTTATATTTGTGTAGAATGGATATTCTGGTTTCTCAGAGACTATCTGCTAAAGTATGTGAAGCCTTGGGCCTCAGTCTCAAAGTCTAAATTTCAGTTTCCTAGAAATCATCTAATTTTAGAATAATGAAACTTTTGATTGCATTACCTCATTTTTACTCAACCCATAATCACTCCACCTACAATATAGGGGAAAGTAACTGCAAGTGCCAATTAAGACAAAAGCTTTGCATAAGGGTTTTTTGGGGGAGGGGTTGGACAGTGCTTGTCTATTTAACCTGAGTTTCTCAGCTCCTAGTGGGCACGCCTAATTCTTGATTGTCCAGGAGGGGGGACTGCCTGCTTCTCTGGAGATTCTGATAAACCTTTTATCTTCACTTTGAGAAGTCTCTAAGTAGTCGATTTGGTTAGCGTCTCTGTACCCCACACATACTTTGCAAACTGATGCAATATACTGCATAATTTTCTCCATGCTTAAACTACCTTGTGTTTTGAAGTTCCTAATCTATGAAATACATTAATAATCATTTCCATAGTTTACCAGTTCCACATAATCAAAGTATCATAGCATACTTCCTAAATATATAAGCATAAATATGCAACAAAAACTTGTGGCTTTATAAAAATTGAGTTTTTAAATTTTTTTTGCCCTGAATGTCTAAATAACTTCTCATTCTGTTCTGACATCTCTCCTATATATCTATTCCAAATATTCTCATATGTATTGATATCTTATTAAAAAGTCTAGAAAGTTAAGAAAATATATTTTAAAAGATTTTACATTTTAAACTCTTTACAGCATTTGTTATAAATGATAACAGTAATGAAGTAAAAAACTTGCAAAAGAGATAGACTATTTCTTCACAGTGGGGCCTGTAACAAGGGAAAATGTAAAATGAAATTCAAATATATTGCTGAGTTGCATTTATGATATTGAATTGCAGATATTTCTTGATTTAGCCATCATTCTCTTGATGTGACTGGCTCTGTGGCTAAGTCAAAAAAGTTCATCATTGAATATGAATATTTTATTTTAAGTTTGAAACAATCAATGTTTAATTAATATCTATGTGTTTAAAGGAAAACTGTCAAGAATGACAGCATGAGATTTAAATCTGTTTAGCAAATAACCTTTCTTTTAACATGATAGAACTCTTAGAAAATCACTCTAAAATAATTACAAGCTCTAAAACTGCCCAGACAAAATAAGGAAATATATGAGCACAATTACAACACATTCTGCACAAATAAAATCATATCTAAACTGGAAGAATATCAAGTGCTCATGGGTAGACTGAACTATTATAATAAAAATGACAATTCTACCTAAATTATTCAGTGACATACCAATCAAGCTACCAAAAATTACAGAGCTAGAAAAAATAGTAACAGAGTTCATCTGGAAGAACCAAAGATGAAGAGTTTCAAGGGAATTAATGAAAAAATGCAAATTAAGGTGACCTAGCTGTGCCAGACTTGAAACTGCATTATAAAGAAAACTATTTGGCACTAAGAAATAGAGTAGTCAATCAGAGGAATAGGTTAGGTTCAAAAGAATAGTCAATGACTATAGTAATCTACCTAATATTTAATGTATCTAATGATCCCTGCTTGTGGCATAAAAATTATTTGACAAAAATCACTAGGAAAATTAGAAAATTTCATGGCAAAAACTAAACATTGGCCACACATAACACTGTATAACAAGATGAGGTACAAATGGGCTCATGATTTAGATATAAAGAGTGGTACTAGAACAAAGGATAGTCTACTTGTCAGATCTGTGGAAAGGGAAGGAAGTTCTTGTCAAAGAAGAATTAGAGTACATTATGAAACATAAAATGGATAATTTTGATTATATTAAGTTTAAAAAGTTTTTGTACAAACAAAATCCATGCAGACAAGATTAGAAGGAAATCATAAAACTTGGAAACAAAATTTTGCATTTAAGTATTCTGTTAAAAGCTTGTTTCTAAAATATATAAAGAACTCTGCAAATTTTGTAATCATTCAATTCATTCTCCAATTGATAAATGGTAAAAAAAAAAGATATTAACAATTGTCAGATGAAGAAATTAAAACCATTTCTACTCATGTGAAAAAAAATTTCTTAATCATATTGATCAGAAGAAAAAATCCTCTAAATCACTATTGATCATAGAAATGCAAATTAAGTTAACTGTGGTATGACTACATATCTTTCTCAGATTGGCTAAGATGACAGGAAAAGATAAAAAATAAAGTTGGAGAGACAGGAAATATATGAACGTAATTACAATACATTTTTGAAACAAAAGAAAACTGGGACAATAATACATTTTTGTTGGAATTATGAAATATTCCAACAATTCTGGAGAGCAATATGGAACTGTTCTCAAAAGGCTATCAAATTGTATATATCTTTTGTTCCACCAGTGTCTCTACTGGACATGTATCCCAAATAAATCATAAAAAAGGAAAAGGATGTGTACAAAAATATTTATAGCAGCCCTTTTTGTAGTGTCAAGGACCTGGAGTCTGACTGGATACCCATCAATTGAAAAATGACTGAATAAGTTATGATGTATGAATGTAATGAGATATTATTGTTCTATAAGAAATTATTAGCAAGATGATTTCAGAAAGGCTGGAAGTGATTGACATGAAATGATGCTAAATGAAGTGAATAGTAATGAGGACACTGTACACAGCAATAACAAGATTATGAGATGACCAATTCTGATGGATGTGGCTCTTTTCAAAAAGGAGGTGATTGCGGCCAATTCCAATATTCTTGAGATGAAGAGTCATCTACAACAAGAAAAAAGGACTATGGGCACTGACTGATTGTGGGCCTAGCAAGAGGACTGTGGGGATTGAGTATGGATCACAACATGTTATTTTCACATTTTTAATGTTTGTTTTTTGCATTTTGCTTTCTTTCTCATTTTTTTTTCCAATTTGATCTGATCTTTCTTGTTCATCATGATAATTATGGAATATGTATAGAATAATTGCACAATTTCAACATATTGGATTACTTGCCATTCAGGAGAGGGAATGGGGGGAAGGGAAGGAAAAAATGAAGCACAAGGTTTTGTAAAGGTGAATGTTGAAAATTATCTATGCATGCGTTTTGAAAATAAATAGCTTTAATCAAAAAAAAAAAAAGAAACTGTTTAATCATTTGCTAAACACTGGAAAAAAATAGACTCCAAAATATACTGTAGTATTCCATAGGGAATAGACTATCATGAGAATACAGTATTTTTTGAAAAATACTTATTGGAATTAGGACAAAGTATTGCACATGTTGAAATTACAAAATATGGTGAATGCAAGGTTTTATTTAATAAAAGCAAACGAAGAACAAGTTTATTCCAGCCTACATAAATACATAAAAGATTTTACAGAATATTCCTTCAAGTGTATTTCATTATATTTATTATATTCTGGAACCACTCTCTATATTATACTTTCCTTACTCTCAGCATTAATATTGTGTAATATTTCAGATTATTGGATCATCAGTAATTGTTCTTTAAAACTCCAGAGGATCACAAACTTGGAATTGTTGAAGTAGAACATTGGTAGCATCTAGCTCAACCTTTTTTCTTTAAAGTTGAGGAAACAGAAAGATAGAGATGCTGACAAGGTCCAGAGGTTATAAATGACAAAGCTGATGTTTGAAATCTGTTTCACTTTTTTCAATATATTCTTCAGCTCTTTGGTAAATATAACGTAAAAGAAGTTGGGTCTACAATAAAATTAACAAATATTCATTAATAACTACTTATTTTGGGAAGCAGAGCCAAGAATGTGGAATAAAGATAGTGACTTGCCTAAGTTCTCCCCACATTTCTGCAAATATCTTTATATAAAGACTCTAAACAAATCCTATACTGGAAAGCCTACAAGAAAACAGAATAAAACAGTTTTATGGATCACAACAATTTAGAAATTCAGCTGGAAAAGTTTCTTCCTTTAGAATCGAAATAGAGCACAGTTCAGCGCAGGATGCATCTATACAATACATGATGTGAGCAAACCACAAGTAAGCATTGGGGTGATTGAATTAATGACAGTAGTGGCAGTTTCCAGACCTGTTAGACCACATACACCAGCAGGAAAAGAGGGTCACCTGAATAAATATGGAGCATAATCCACTGCAGACCATGTCAGCACAGTCCTGGCCCCAGAAAACCAGGAGCAGATTCTGAGAGCCATTGAAGCATCAGTAGCAATTTCCAGAGAACTCAGTCTAGACATTAAGGGAACTGGACAAGCGGTCAAAGATTGCAGGGTTTCTTTGCTGTCACTGAGACAGAACTCTGTTGTTTTGCCCTTACTTGGATCAAAGTCACAGTCTTGGGTGGCAGTCCCAGGGTGAGGAGGAGCACCAGAAGTTGTGGCTGCAGTGGAGCTGGAGCAGAAAGAAGCATTGTGGTCACCCGCAGAGCAGAGCACAAACCAGGAGAGCAGTAAGCGCCTCTCATTACATGTCACTTCCTTGGAAGAACTGAACAATTTCAGGTCCTCTAGAAGTATCTCTGAAAAGAGCTACATAGACCCTTGAAGTTTGGGAAGATGCAACATTTACCCTCAATGTAGAGCTGTATATCTAACAGAGTTAAATGTTAAGTAATAGATTAGGGAAATGAGCAAACAACCGGGAAAAAACAACATTCTCACCCTTGAAAGGTACTGTGGTGACAAGAAAGATTAAAATGAACACTTGGAAGAAGATAGCAAAATCAAAGGTCCTACATACAAAACTGCCTTCCACCACAAAAAAGAAAAAGGAATTGATCTCAGTCCAATGAAGAGCTCAAGGAGGATTCTGAATGACAAGTAAGAGATGCAGAGGAAAAATTGAAAATAGAAATACGAGCAATGAAAAAAATGATGAATGTTCAGGAAAACTGTTTTTATTTTTATTCTTCCCTAATCTTTCCATCTGAAAGTTATTTCTTTCTTACTCAAATTTCTCAAAGCATTTGTATTGTTTCTTCACTCCTAACATGCTCAGTTAATTCATATGTGTGTACATAGATGTGTGACCACATTTGTATGAAATATCTATGCATATGCCCATGGACAAACCTATACATTCATGCATGTGTGTGTTTATGCCTATCTAGACACATAGAAATGCATGTAAATCCATGTAAAATCACATTTATCATATATATTTCATGAATGTATAGTTGTTTGTATATTTATATGCATAGGTATAATGGTTAATATATTATATGCCAGATATTCCAAAATTCTGAGAGCGGTCAAACTACTAATATTACAAAAGATAACACTTAAAATTTCCCTCAGACCTTTGCAAGAAAATTTATTATGTCTACCTAGATATCTGAGAATATGTATGTGTGTATATATATATATATATTTATGCATGGATGCATACATGTCTAAACCCTTGCAAAACATTTATGCATGGATTGTATGTGTGTATAAATGCATGTATGTATACATATCCAAACACATAAAACATTCACACATGTATATATATAATGTATAAGCAATTATACATGGATATACTATATTTATCTCTGTCTATCATTCTGCCTAATGACTATATGTATTTTTTCTCTATATATGCTCAGAAATCACCAGAAGTGACAAATAACCAACAAATAATGAATTTAAAAATGATTTAAATTAAATCCTTCTGCCAAAAGGAGTTGAAGATCCTTTTGCTAGCTTCCTTTGAATTTATTATATTTTGCTGCTCAAATGTATTACTTGATGAAAATGTGTTTTCCCAGTTATAAAACAATACATTATATAACAGCAAAATTTATGTGAACTACAATAATTTTTTCCTCTGATATTTTCTTAGCAAATAGAGCAAAAGACCAGAAGATCTGTTATATTCCTAAGCAACTGTGTAGTTATACTTCCTGACTTCCCATATGTTACTAAATACACAAAGTTGCTGAATTGATTCAAAGAAGTCTGAGTATTGAGATATAAATCACAAATACTTCTGCTAATAATAAAATAACAAAAATTAAAATGTAATGAAACAGGAAAAAGTTACATAAAAATACATTGCTCTGATTTGGAACTATGCTCAAAAAGTTATCAAACTGTGTATACGCTTTGACCCAGCAGTGTTTCTACTGGGCCTATATCCCAAAGAGATTTTAAAGAAAGGAAAGGGCCCCACATGTGCAAGAATGTTTGTGGCAGCTCTTTTTATAGTGGCTAGAAACTGGAAACTGAATGGATGCCCATCAATTGGAGAGTAGCTGAATAAATTATGGTATATGAATTTTATGGAACATTATTGTTCCATGAGAAATGACCAGCAGGACTATTTCAGAGAGGCCTGGAGAGACTTGTATGAACTGATGCTGAGTGAAATGAGCAGAACCAGGAGATCATTATACACAGCAACAACAATATTACATGATGATCAATTCTGATGGACATGGCTCTCTGCAACAAAGAATTGTCTCAAACCAGTTCCAATTGTTCACTGAAGAAAACCATATACACCCAGAGAGAGAGATATGAAATATGGACCACAACATAACATTTTCATGCTCTCTATTGAGGTTTGCTTGCATTGTGTTTCCTTTCTCTGGTTTTCTTTTTTTTTTTCTTGTAGATAGGATTTTTCTTGCATAACTTGTCAAGTATTTCAACATTATTAATATGTAGTGGACTTCCTGCCATCTAGGGGAGGGGAGGGGACTGGGGGTAAAATTTGCAATGGAAAACTTTGTAAAGATCAATGCTGGGGAACTACCCATACATATGTTATGCAAATAAAAAACTTTAATAAAAAAATACATTGCTCTGACATGGAACTTTCATTAAAGAATGTGCTCTGGTATTTAGTTGAAACACATAAATACATATGTTTTTTCTTCCTTTTTTTCTTCATCTACCTTTTCCTCTCCCTTTCATTTTCTCTCTCCCTGTTTCTTTCCCTCCATCCTTTCTCTTTTTCTCTAAATCTCTGTCTCTCTCCATCAGTCTTTTTGTCTCTATGTCTATATCTTTTTGTTTATACTCTGTAATAAAGTAATATCAACTGGTAGCAAAATTACCCTTTTCATTATGTTATTTGAATGTCAAGAGTGATTTATGCTTTTGCACCATTTCAGAATTTAATATGTAGTGATATATTGGGAAGGAATGGTGATCTTCACTGATAGATCTTTAATCTCTTCAGTGCTCTTTCTAGGTAGAGACCATGCAAATAATAGTGCCTACTATTACTGGGCAGAAATATCCTATCATAATTACCATGTAGTAGACTTACTGCCATCTAGGGGAGGGGAGGGGACTGGGGGGGAAATTTGTAATGGAAAGCTTTGTAAGGGTCAATGTGGAAGAACTACTCGTACATATGTTTTGCAAATAAAAAGCTTTATTTTAAAAAAAAATTAAAAAAAGAAATATCTTATCATTAGTCTTACATGATCTATTAAGTCTATAGAATTTAGTGCTATTCCTATTGTAGATATTAGTTATTCCTACCTTTAACTGGTTTGGCTTGTCATAGTACTTGCCTGTGTCAGGTAATATATATCATTGATTAATTATAAAATCAACTATCAATTATTAGAAAGCAAAATATCATGCTTCATTTAACCATCTCAAAAAACAAGTAAGAACAGATAATATAGCATAACATTTTAGATATATTTTTGGTAATTTACCATCTGATAACTAATAATTTCATCCCCAAAACTGTCATTATAATAATCTAATATTTGGTTTTATGATCTTATTGACACTGATATTCTTTATTTTTTATTAAAACTTTTTATTTGCAAAACATATGTATGGGTAATTCTTCAACACTGACCCTTACAAAGCTTTCTGTTACAAATTTTTCCCCCCAGTCCCCACCCCTCCCCTAGATGGCAGAAAATCGACTACATGTTAATTATGTAAAAATACCTGATAAATAGAACATATGTATACATATTTCTACACTGATCATAGTTGTGCAAGAAAAATTGTATCTACAGAAAAATATCTGAGAAAGGAAAGACAATGCAATCAAAAATCAACACAGACCACAGAAATGTCATGTTGTAGACCACATTTCATATCCCTCTCTCTGGGTGTATATGGTTTTTTTCACTGAACAATTGGAACTGGTTTGAAACATTTCCTTGTTGAAGACAGCCATGTCCATCAGAATTGATCATCATATAGTCTTGTTGTTGCTGTGTATAATGATCTACTGGTTCTGCTCATTTCACTCAGCATCAGTCCATGCAAGTCTTCCCAGGCCTCTCTGAAATCATCCTGCTGCTCGATTCTTATAGAACAATAATATTCCATAACATTCATATACCATAATTTGTTCAGCCACTCTGCAATTGATGGGCATTCATTCAGCTTCCAGTTTCTAGCCACTACAAACAGGGCTGCCACAAACATTCTTGCACATGTGGGGCCCTTTCCTTTCTTTAAAATCTCTTTGGAATATAAGCCTAATAGAAACACTGCTGGGTCAAAGGGTATGCACAGTTCGATAACTTTTTGAGCATAGTTCCAAATTGCTCTCTAGAATGGCTGGATCCATTCACAGTTCCACCAACAATGTATCAGTGTCCCAGTTTTTCCACATCCCTGCCAACATTCTTTATTATCATTTCCTGTCATTTTAGCCAATCTGACAGGTGTGTAGTGGTACCTCAGAATTGTTTTAATTTGCATTTTTCTGATCAATAGTGACTTGGAGCACCTTTTCATATGACTAGAAATAGTTTTAATTCATCATCTGAAAATTGTCTGTTCATATCCTTTGACCATTTATCTATTGGAGAGTGGCATGAATTCTTATAAATATGAGACAAATCTCTATTTTAGAAATGAGGTCTTTATCAGAACCCTTAAATGTAAAGGTGATTTCCTAATTTATTGCTTCCCTCCTAATCTTGTCTGGATTAGTGTTATTTGTACAAAAACTTTTTAACTTGTGTAATTCTAATTACAGTTCCTTGGTATTTGAACTGCATCTTTCTAGCTGCTTGCAATAACTTTTCCTTGGTGCGATAGTCCTGAAATTTAGCCACAATATTCCTTGGGATTTTAATTTTGGGGTTTCTTTCAGGAGGTGATTGGTGAATTCTTTCAATGCCAATTTTGCCTTCTGATTCTAAAACATTAGGGCAATTCTCTTTCATGATTTCCTGGAAGATAGCATCAAGATTCTTTTTCTCATTGTGGCTTTCAGGGAGTCCAATAATCCTTAGATTGTCTCTCCTGGATCTGTTTTCCAAGTCAGTTGTTTTTCCTAGGAAATATTTCATATTTTCTTCTATTTTTTCATTTTTTTGTTTTTGTTGGACTGATTCTTGAAGTCTTATTGAGTCATTCACTTCTATTTGTTCAATTTTAATTTTTAAGGTATTATTTCCTTCAGTTATCTTTTTTAGCTCCTTTTGTAAGTGGCCAGTTGAATTTCTTGATTCAATGCATTCTTTTTCCATTTTGCCAATTTTATTTTTCTGTGAATTGTTGTCTTTTTCCGATTCAACATTTTTGTTTTTCAGTGAATTGTTGTCTTTTTTCAATTCACCATTTTTATTTTCCAGTGAATTGGTGATTTTTTTCCATTTCACCAGTCTTATTTTCCAGTTTTTCACATCTCTGTTGCAGGGCGATGTTTCCTTCTTGCACTGCTCTCAATTCATTTCCCCAATCTTCTTCTAGCTCTCTTTTGAGATTCTTTATGCAATCTTCCAGGTAAGTCTTCTGAAATGGGGAGCAGCTCATGTCCGCCTTTGTGTCTTCATCTGGTGTTGCATTCCCTTTAGGAGCCTCAGGATCTGGGGTCTGCCCTACTTTCTTTCTGTAAAAGCTGTCCATGGTGAGAGCTCTCTTCTGCTTCTTGCTCATGTTTTAGATTTTGAGGTCTAATTCAGAGCAGAGAATTCTGCAGCCCTTTCAATTTGCCCTGGGGCAGTTCGCCGAGTTGACTTCTGGTAGGTGGGCTGGTTGGGCTAGATCTGCACTAGGACAAAGCTTTTAGCTGCTCTCAATCCACCCTATACCAAAGGCAGATCTGCCAAAACATCTGCCCATAAGCAGCACAAAGTGGCCCAGGCATCTCCCAGGGGCTTCTTGGGTGCCTAAAATTAGCCAACCTCTGTCCCAGTCGTGCTCTGCACTGGCTGCAAGCTGGTATCTGATCACGGCCAGCTGCCGATCCCCTGCTGGTCTGAAACTGACCCTCTCAGGAATTATTTCAAAGTAGATATTTGATAGAAGTGCGTTGTAGTCCAAGTGTTTGATGGGGCCCTCACTCCAGAACCAGTTCGGAGGCTTCATTTGTTCTGGGTCTGAGGGAAGGTCTCAGGAGCTCACAGAGAATGATGTCTGCAGTTAGCCATCTTGGCTCCACCCCCCTTCCCCCCCAAAAAAAAAAACCTTTTTAACTTAATATAATCAAAGTTATCTACCTGGTTTTCAATTAAGAGTTCCAGTTCTTCTTTGGACATAAATTTATTCCATCTCCACAGGTCTGAGAGGTAAACTATCCTAAGTTCCTCTAACTTACTTACAAAGTCCCTCTTTATATCTAGATCATGAACCCATTTAGATCTTATCTTGGTATGTGGTGTCAGGTATGGGTCAAGCCCTAATTTCTTCCACACTAGTTTCCAATTTTCCCAGCAGTTTTTGCCGAATGCTGAGTACTTATCCCAGAAGCTGGGGTCTTTGGGTTTATCAAAGACTAAATTGCTATAGTTATTGCCTAGATTGTCCTGATATCATATCCTATGCCACTGATTGACTGCTCTATTTCTCATCCAGTACCAAATGGTTTTGATGACTGCTGCTTTATAATATAGTTTTAGATCTGGTACAGCAAGTCCACCTTCATCTGCCTATTTTTTTCATTAATTCCCTTGAAATTCTTGACCTTTTGTTCTTCCAAATGAACTTTGCTACTATTTTTTCTAGATCTGTAAGATACTTTCTTGGGAGTTTGATTGGTATGGCACTAAATAAGTAAATTAGTTTGGGTAGTATTGTCATTTTTATTTATTTTTTTATTAAAGCTTTTTATTTGTATAACATATGTATGGGTAGTTCCCCAGCATTGATCTTTACAAAGCTTTCCATTACAAATTTTGCTCCCAGTCACTTCCCCTCCCCTAGATGGCAGGAAGTTCACTACCTGTTAATAATGTTGAAATACTTGTATTGTCATTTTTATTATATAAATGATCGCAACATTATTATGAAAATGTTTTGCACTATTCATCTATTTCGAGTTGTTTGCGTTTTCAATGTGGGGGGAGGAAAGAGAGGGAGTTGAATAAGGGAGAGACTCTGGAACTCATTTTTTTAAAAATGAATTTAAAATTATTTTTACATATAATTGGATAAAAATAAATACTAAATTTGTTAAAATAGGGCTGTGCTTTCAGGCTAGAGCATGCATTGTCTCAACATTCAGGGGTTTTATGTAGCTGTTTTCAAAGATACTTCTAGAGAACTGTATTTTTTCAATACTTCCTAGGTGGTAAGCTCTAGAGAGAGGTATATTTAGCACTTTCTTGGCCTGTGTTCTAGTCCTTGATTGACCACAAGCACTCTTATTGCCCTGGAACTGTGAAGAAACTCCCTGCTCTCTTCTGGCTGCTCCTTGTGGCCCGGACTCCACTCTAGGACTGCTAATAAAAAGACTCCTATAATCTTCTTCTGATCAATTGTTTGACTCTACTTTCTTTGAACTGATAGCTCAAAACCTACTGATACCCTTACTGGTCAAGTGGCTCTCAGGGCCCACTTTGGTCTTTTGTGGCTGGGGTATGCTGATATGGCCCAAGCCAGAATGTGCTCAAGTCTCTGAGGCCTGAGGCCCAGATTGTGCTTCACTCCCTGTAATGTCATAAACTTTTTCTGCCAAGTTTGCAAATTGTGTTGGGCTAGAAAATTTGTTTCACTCCAACTCTTTAGGTAGTCTGCTGCTATAGGGATTTTAAGAGTCATTATTTAAACTTCTTTGGAGGGGTTTTGGGAGTGTTTACCCTTTACCTTCTTGGCTGTTTCTCCTTCCTGCTTTTGAAATAAATAAACCAAAGCTAAAGGAAAGAAATTTATAACTGGAAATAAAATGGTACATTAAGATAGCAAAGATATGGAATGGCTGATATACAGATTACATGTTCTGTGCAAAAAATGTCATGAAATTAAGAGATTTCCATCTATGTGAATAAAATTTAACATAGAATACAAATTAGATCTTTGTAGAATATCAGACTTGCGTGAATTGTAATGAGTGTTCATGAGAGAAAGGAAATATCAGAAATAGGTATGTTGGAATAATGAGTTTGTAAAGGACATTTCTCTTTTTTTTTTAATATTTTCCCCACTTAAACTCAAAACAATATTTTTTACATTTGGCTTTAAATTTTTTGAGTTCTAGGTTCTCTTCCTTATCCCCAGTTCCAATTAAGAAACCACGTGAGGAATTATGCAAAACATCTCCATAAAAGTAAAGTTGTGAAAGAAAACATAGATCTCCCACTCTAATGAAAATAAATACCTCAAGAAAAATTAAGATAAAAAGAGAGAGAGGAAGAAAGAATGCTTCAATTTGTTTTCAGACACAATCAGTTCCTTCTCTGGGTGTGAATAGGATTTTTCATCATAAGTCCTTCAGAATAGTCATGGATTATTTTACTAATGAGAATAGTAAAGTCATGTACAGCTGTTCATCTCATAACATTGCTACTACTTTGGATATTTCATTTTGCCTTAGTTCATAGAGGACTTTCCAGGTATATTTTGCCCCTGAGAGCATCCTATTCATCATTTCTCATAGAATAGTTGGAGAAATATTTTCACAGCCGATGTTTCTGATAAAATTCTTATTTCTAAAATATGTAAAGAACTTTTTCAAATTTATAAGAATAAAAGTCACTCCCCAATTGTAAAATAGTGAAAGGTTATGAATAGATAATTTTCAGTAAAGCCATCTGTAATCACATGAAAAAAAAATTCTTTGAGTCTTTATTGATTAAAGAAATGCAAAACAACTCTGAGGTACTTGGAGGTAATTGGCTAAGATGACAGGAAAATAAAATGATAAATATTGAAGCGGATATGGGAAAATTGGGACACATTGTTGGTGTAGTTGTGAAATGATCACAACTGGAGAGCAATTTAGAGTCCAAAGAGTTTTAAAACTGCATATCCGTTGAATCAGTAGTGCCACTACTAGGTCTATATTCCAAAGGAATCATATAGGAGGAAAAAGGACCCACATGTGCAAAAATGTTTGTGGCAGCTTTTTATAGTACAAAAAAATTGAAAAATGAGTAGATGGCAGTCAGTTGAGGAATGGGTGAATAAGTTGTGGTGTAGGAAATTAATGGAATATTATTGTATAAAAATGATGAAAATCTGATTTTAGAAAAACCTGGAAAGATATGAATGGATGCTGAGTAAAACAAGCAGAACAAGAACAGTAAAAAGAAGATGGCCTGATGATCAATTATGAAAAATTTGGTTCTCCTAAGAATTCCATTCAGGATCCAAGACAAAAAATTTTGCTTCTTTTATTTGCTCTCATGTATGGCTTATTTCCTACTTCAATGAGATTGTTCTGAGATCTATGAAATCACTTGGCTTGCTTCACTGTTTCTCATGCTTAAATGAATAGTTTATCTTCCTCATATACTTTTAAATGTATTATCTGCCAAATAAAATATAGAAGGATTATCATGTTAGCAAACATGAATCATAAAGATTAGGCATTAGAAGAGATATTAGAATATAGTGCAACCACCTTATTTAAAATTAATACATTGTGATTGAAAAGCAAATTTTTGAATAATAGTGGATCAAAACCTGTTCTTGACATTCAGAAGATTTGGATTCAAGTCTTACCTCTTGTTGTATAATACTGGGCAAATCATATAACTTTACAGTGTTTTAGACAGTTCAAATAAGACTAAATTTCAAAGAAAGTATATATCCATTCAGTTTCCAAAAGGTGGTCATTTCTTTAGCTCTGACTTTTCTTTTTTAGTTTCTTTCTCTGAAGTGACATAACCATCAACCTGACTCTATTACCATAGCTTCCTAATTGGATAGTCTACCTTATAGATTTCCACTGCAATCTATCTTCTACAAGCAGCCTGCCAAAGTGATTTTGCTAAAGTGTTACATGTGACCATGTTGCACCCCAGCTCCCTATTCAATATGCTCCCATGACTAAGTATTATCTCTATGATTACATTCTGTATATAATTTGAAACACCATAACCTGTCCCTTTCCTACCTTTCTAAATTTAACTCAGGTCTCATGATACCAAATTTTAACTGCACTGTAAAATAGAACTAAATCTGATTTGTCACTTCAGTACTTTATCTTTAAAATGGTATAATTAATATTGTGAAAATCATCACACACACACACACACACACACACACACACACACACACACACACCATAATACTATTCCCAGCTATTTTTATGTACTTGGAAGAGGGACTGTCATTAAAAGGATTTCATTCCTTCCCAAAAAGTAGTTTTCTTTCTTGAAACAGTCTTTGAAAGCAGAGCAGATACTGTGATGACAGACACAAAAATTGTTTTAAGTAGTTCTTTCCATTTTCAGAACCACAATCTTAAATCCAGGATTTTATTCCATGATCTCATCAGTTCTACTGACAAAAAAAATTGTCAAAATAAATAAGCATTTAATGTGAATGCCCTCAGGAAATATTCCCCATAACTCCCTGCAATGAATGCTTTTCATGGAAAGATAATAGAAACCTTTTTGTACATTGCAATGAACTCAGGAATTTAGGGCTGATATGTAACAGTACTTCAAAAATATTAACTGGTTAATCAAAGAAAGAAATAATAACATTTCTGGCTTAAATATAAATATAAAGTATTTTTATTAAAAAGCTTGGATGTTTAATCTAATGAAAATATATATATATACATATATGTATATGTATATATATATATATTTCATTTTCTGACAGATAACTGTCTGTAAATTCCTGTTAATCAAATTGATATTTTCCTCTATCTCCATTTTTTTAGCCTTTATTGTAATATTCAATTACATTTATTTATTTATTTTGCTTTTTTGCTGAGGCAATTGGGGTTAAGTGACTTGCCCATGGTCACACAGCTAGGGAATGTTAAGTATCTGAGACCGGATTTGAACTCAGGTCCTCCTGATTTCAGAGCTGGTGCTCTATCCACTGCGCCACCTAGCTGCCCCTATTCAATTAAATTTAAATAAGGTAACAGGCATATATTCTGTATGTTCTACATGCTAAGTACTATATTAAGCATTATGGAAATAAAGACAAGAAAAAAAATTTCTGACAATAAGGAATCTACAGTTTTTAGGTTAAAAAAAAACAAAAAAAATGCATCCAGATAAGCTAATAGGATATATATATATATATATATATGTATATATATATATATATATATATATATATATATATATA
>JAJPUD010008543.1:24858-65770 GCA_023553655.1 Myrmecobius fasciatus | reverse complement strand
CTCAGATCAATACCAGATTAAGTCTATAAATTAGTTTTGGAGTGGCAAAACCCAAAAATATTTGGAGTATAACAAATTCCCAGAGGAAGATACTTGGGAAGAACTTCAGAAAAGGTCTATTTTAATCTCACAGGAGGGATAGTCTGCCAATCACAGGGAACCAGGGCAAAGAGGCACAGTGGGGAGCCAGGGCATTGCAGCATCCATGAACTGGGGTATCTACTGCAAGGCTCTACAAGCCAAGTGATCAGCAGATTAGCTATGAGACACCCAAAACAAATACCAAAAAGCAAATACTGAGCCCCTGAACCCCAGAAAAATGTGGGACCTGGACACAGATACCCAGCACCAGAGGTCAGTCAACAGCACCAGCCCCAGAACAATCATCATCCTTTTGTCTTAACAGCAGACTTCAACCTTAAAAAAATGAACAAAAAAGCAAAAAGAACCCTGACTATAGAAAGCTTTTATGGAAAAAAAGAGAAGAACAGAACTCACACTCTGAGGATCCTAAAGTCAAATCTTGACCAGATAAAGCTCCAAAGGGTTATATGAGTTGGTCCCATTTCACAAGGTTCTCTTGGAAGAATTTGTAAAAAGATTTTAAAAGAGAGAAGAAAAATGGGGAAAGAAAATGAGAACTTGGCAAGAGAGTTTGGAAAATGAAAAACAGAAATTATCTGGAGAAAACTATTAAACATAGATTTCATGAAATGGAAAAGGCAAATAACTCCTTACAAAACAGATATGAAAAGGAAGCCAATTGATTGAAAAACAAAATCTGTGAAATGGAAAAAAATGCAATGAACAAAATGCCTCATTTAAAAGTTCAATTGCCAAATACAAAAGGAGATTAAAAAGCTAACTAAAGAAAATACTTCACTAAAAATGAGAATTGAACAAATGGAATTGAATGCCTCAATGAGACTTCAAGAATCAGTCAAACAAAAGCAAAACCAAAATGAAAAAAAAAATAGAAGAAAATGTAAAATACTTCAGTGAAAAAAAAAAAAAACAACTGACCTGGAAAAAAAGATCCAGGACATACAATTTAATAATTATTGGACTTCATGAAAATCATTTGGAAAAGAAAAAGGAGCCTAGACATCATCTTTCAGGAAATCATCAAGGAAAACTTTCCATATGTCTGAGACCCAGAGGGTAAAATATCCATTGAAAGAATTCACTGATCACCTCCTGAAAAAGACCCCAAAATTAAAACTCCAAGGAACATTGTAATTTCATAATTATCAAATCAAAAAGAAAATGCTGGAAGCAGCCAGAAGGAAACAATTCAAATACTGAGAAGCCACAAACACAGTATTATCCACTTTACAAGACTGAAGAGCATGGAATATGATTCTGAAAGACAAAAGAACTTGGATTGCAGCCAAGAATCAACTATCCAGCAAAATTGAGCATCATCTTTCAGGGAAAATGATGGTCTTTCAATGAAACAGGTGGATTTTAATTTTTTTTTCCTGATGAAAAGACCCAGGCTGAATAGAAAACTTGAACTTTATATAAAGAACTCGAGATGTATAAAAAAGGTCAAAAGAAAAAAAAATAGCATTCTTTTAAAAGTCAAAAACTTATATACCTATATGGGAAGGTGATATAGTTAACTCTTGAAATCTGTATCTCTGTAATGGGTATACTTAGAGAATGCAGGTATAATTTGATTTTTATTGTGATGATATAAAAAAGAAACTAGAGGAGAAAAGGTAATTTTACTGAAGAAGAGGAAAATGGAGCTAAAATGGGATAAATTACATCTCGTCGAGTGGCAAACAAGACTTATTACAATTGAGGGAAAGAAAGGAGAGGGATGAGCATTTTGTGAATCTTACTCTCATCAGATTTGGCTCAAAGGGAGAATATCAGAAAAAATTAGCTTCACACAGGAGCTTGTCTCACCCTATAGGAAAGTAGGTCAGGCAAGGGGAAAGGAAAAAGGGAGTCTAATAAATAGGAGAGCAGAAGTAGAAAAGGAAAGGAATAAGAAAGGGGGAGGAGCTGCAAAAATGGAGGGCTTTTTGAGGGAGGAGGTGATCAGAAACTAAATACTGGAGAAGAAGGAAAGAGAGAAAGGGAAGAGAAAAGTATAAGTGGGAGAAAACAATATGGTATAAAATACACACTTAGAAATTTTATCTTTGAATATAAATGGGATGAACTCTCCCATAAAATGGAAGCAGGCAGCAGACTGGATTAAAAGCCAGAATCCTACAATTTATTGCTTACGATATACACATTTAAAGCAGAATGATACATTCAGAATAAAGAAAAAGGCTAGAGTAGAATCTAGTATGCTTCAGCTAAAGTAAAAAAGCAGAGGTAACAATTCTTATTCATATCAAGCAAAAACAAAAATAAATCTTATTAAAACAGATAAGGAAATTTGTAACAGAAAGCTTTGCTAGGGTTAATGTTGAAGAATTACCCATACATATGATTTGCAAATTAAAAAAAATTAAAATAAAAAAAAATCCCACTTAAGACAAAAAAAAACAGATAAGGAAAGAAACTACATGCTACTTAAAGCTATAATAGATAATGAAGTAATATCAATGCTAAACATATATTCAGCAAGTGATATAGCATCCAGATTCCTAGGGAGAAGTTAAGAGAGCTGCAAGAAGAATTAGACAGCAAAACTATACTTTTGGGGAGCCTATATCTCTCAGAACTAAATAAATCAAACTACAAAATAAATAAGAAAAAAAAGTTAAGGAGGTAAATAGAATTTTATAAAAGTTAGATATGATAGACCTTTGGATACATTGAATGGAGACAGAAATGAATATACTTTTTCTCACAAGTACATGGAATCTATACAAAAAATGACAATATATTAGGATATAAAAACCTGAAAAAATGCATACAGGCATTTTTTTCACATCACGTTGCAATAAAAATTACATGCAATAAAATGCCAGGGGAAAATAGACTAAATATTAATTGAAAACTAAATAATTTATTTCTAATGAATGAGTAGGTGAAATAACAAATCGTAGACACAATCAAAATTTTTATCCAAGAGAATGACAATAATGAGATATCATACCAAAATTTGTGGCATGTAACCAAAGCAGTTATTAGGAAACATTTTATATCTCTAGATGCTTAGTTGCATGAAGTAGAGAAAGAGAAGGTCAATAAATTGACCTTGCAACTAACAAAAATTAGAAAAAAAAATACCAAATGTGAAATTCTGAAAATAAAAGGGTAGATTAATAAAGTTTAAGGAAAAAAACTGAATTAGCAAACAACATATAAAAGTCAATTTTTTTGAAAAAAAATAGATATACCTTTAGCTAATTTGATTAGAAAAAGGAAAGAAGAAAATCAAATTGTTTGTCTCAAAAGTGAAGAGAGAACTTTCCACCAATGAAGAGAAAATTAGAGTTATTTTGGCCAACTGTATCTCAATAAATCTAATAATCTAAATGAAACGGAGGAATGAATATCTATAGAATATATATGTATATATATATATATATAGTACAGATTAAAAGAAAAAGAAATAAAATACTTAAATAGTTCCATTTGAGAAAAAGAAATAAAATAAACTATTAATCAACTCCCTAAGAAAAAAATCTCAAGGGCAAGAAGGATTTACATGTGAATTCTACCAAAAATTTTAAGAAAAATTAATTCCAATATTGCACAAACTATTTGAAAAAGTAGGGAAAGAAGAACTCCTACCAAATTTCTTTTATGATACAGATTTGATGCTGATACCTAAACTACATAAGGGAAAAAACAAAGAAAAAATAATATATCAATTTCCCTAAAAATACTGATACAAAAATCTTTTTGGGGGGTATCTTTTTATTATTTATTATTTTTCTTTTTTTCATAGTCCAAGTTTTATTTCTTTTTTTCTTTTATTTATTTTTATTAAAGCTTTTTAATTACTAAACATATGTATAGGTAATTCTTCAACAATGACCTTTACAAAGCTTTCTGTTACAAAATTTTCACCCCTAGTCCCCACCCCTCCCCTAGATGCCAGGAAGTCTAATACATGTTAATTATGTTAAAATACTTGACAAATCGAATATATGTATGGCTATTTCCACACATCTTTCTGTGCAAGAATTATTATGTTTACAAGAAAAAAAAAATCTGAGAAAGGAAACACAATGAAAGCAAACATCAATAGAGAGCATGAAAATGTAATGTTGTGGTCCACATTTCATCTCCCTCTCTCTGGGTGTATATGGCTTTCTTCACTGAACAATTGGAACTGGTTTGAAACATTTCATTGTTGAATAGAGCCATGTCCATCAGAATTGATCATCATGTAATATTGTTGTTGATGTGTATAATGATCTCCTAGTTCTGCTCATTTCGTTCGGCATCAGTTCATGCAAGTCTCTCCAGGCTTCTCTGAAATCGTCCTGCTGGTTGTTTCTTAAAGAACAATAATATTCCATAACATTCATATACCATAATTTATTCAGCCACTCTCCAATTGATGGGCATCCTTTCAGTTTCCAGTTTCTAGCCACTACAAAAAGGGCTGCCACAAACATTTTTGCACATGTGGGCCCCTTTCCCTCCTGTAAGATCTCTTTGGGATATAAGCCCAATAGAAACATTGCTGGGTCAAAGGGTATGCACATGTTTGAACTTTTTGAGCATAGTTCCAAATTGCTCTTCAGAATGGTTGGATCTATTTACAATTCAACCAACATTGTGATACAAAAATCTTAAATAAAATATTAGCAAAGAAATCACAGAAAGTCATCCCCAGGATAAAACACCATACCAAGTAGGATTTATATAGGAATACAGGGCTGGTTCAATATTAAGAAAACTATCAGCATAATAAAATTTATTAATGTCCAAACTAACAAAAATCATATGATTATCTCAATAGATGCAGAAAAAGCATTTTAAATGAGTTATTTTTGCTCACTGGATTTTTGCCATTTCACCAATTCTATTTTTAGAGAGTTGTACTCTTTTTTCTATTTTGCCAATTCTGTTTATCAAAAAAGTTGTTTTCTTTTTCCATTTTGCCAAATGCATTTTTAAGTTGTTATGTTTCTTTTCCATTTCACGAAAACTATTTTAAGGAGTTTTTTTTTCAGATAATTTCTGTTTCCTTTTTCAAACTCTCCTGCAAATCTCTCATTTCATTTCCACATTTTTCTTCTGACTGTCTTTTAAGATGCTTTTGAATTCTTTTGAAAGAGCCTGAGTTGCAGACCAACTTATATCATCCTTTGAGGCTTGATCTGGAGACATTTTGCCTATAGTGTCCTCAGAGTTTGAGGTTTCTTCTTCTCTGTCCCCATCATATCTATATATTGTCAGAGCTCTCTCTTTTTTTTAATTAAAGCTTTTTATTTACAGAACATGAGTGATTTTTCTACATTGACTTTTTCAAAATCTTTTTGGGTTTTTTTTGCTCATTTTAAATGATTGATTTCTACTCTTAGAGCAAAGGGGAGATTGTTCCAAGCTTCCTCTAGAGGTGGCAGTGGCTACACATTGCCCTGGGGCCAGAACTGCTGTCTTTCTTCCAATGCTGAGTGAGCATGGCCAAGTTCCTCTTTATGCTATGGTTCAGGGGCTCACTATTTGCCTTCTGCAGTTGTATTGTCATGTCCTACAGTAAGTCTGCTGATCCACTGGCTTCAGAACCAGGACTAAGTTGCCAAGGCAACTGTATTTTGGCTAAGAACTTCTCAATATATTCCAAAGGTGCACCCACAGTGGCCTCTCCACCCTAGGTCCCTGTACTATGGCTGAACTGGGCTATACCCCCTCCACCTCCTGCCAGATTGAGATAGACCTTTCCTGAAGCTGTTCCAGAATACCTTTTGCTGGAAATTTGCTACATTCCAAATATTTTTGGGTTCTGTCTCATTCAGAGACTTGATCTAGTGTTCATCTCAACAAATCCAGGAAGAGTTCAAAGACCTATCTACTCTCCACCACTTTGGCTCTGCCCCCACATCTATTCTTTCTAGTCATTTTTTCTATTATTAGTTATATGACAGTGATATTCTAGAGAGGATAAAAAATGTCAGTGATATATTTGCTACCATTTCTTGATTCAGTAGTTCTTGACCCTCCAATAAATTATATTGGGTTTCAAAACTCACACACAATCTTGTATTCTTATTGCTTATGCTACATCTGTAAATATACAAGCACAAAAGAGAGTGAGAATTAAGGGAAGCCTTTATTCTCTTCTTTAAATAATATTAAAATTTTGGAAAGAATACAAAACTGTATGCTATGTCTTTTTTTAAAGTTATTTTTGATGAACTCCCTTGATACTTTTATCTGTGGCCTAAAAAAAAAATAAATAGAAATAGCTGTCATTGTCTAGATTTTTCAAAACCAATGTCTTGTACACAATTAACCTGTATGCAGCACTGGATCATAGCCAGTGTTCTATGACTGGTATATGTTTGAATTTCTGCTTCCCATTTTGCTGACAATTTCTTATGCTACTACAACTCTTTCTCTGCAATATCTTTCATCATAGTGTCTATCCCTTCAGGCTGACTCTCAACAGCAACAAATCTATAAAGAAGTAACTTCCACTTAGTTGGAAGCATGTCAGGTCAATGGCTGGAGTTGTGACACATAAAGAATTTTAGTCTAGTAACAATGATGAATCCCATGAAATGTCCATATTTTATGTCAGTCTGAGGTTCTTAGGCCATATGTCCTCAATTCTTTTTGAACTGCTATATTTAATGGTGATGATTCTTTCTAATCCATCACTGAGCTATTAAACCCCCTAGGTTTTATGTGACAAAAAATTTAGATATTTGAGATAATGCATGTATTTGAAGTTTATTACATAGCAAAAAAATCCATGGACAAAGAAAGATTCCCATTTATGTTTCTGGTTTCATAGATATATACAGAACAACCAAAAGTGAATTGACTTCTTAATTGAATTTAAATAGTTAAGTACTATTAATGGCAAAGTACAATATATGTTCAAGTTATGAATGAGGATACATTTCAAATGTACTAATAGTTTATTTTAGGGAACAGTTCAAATAAAACAAGAAGATTAGGAGAATTTCATTGATTCATATACTTCTTCTAGCCCCTTAATTGTGGATATTCCTCATTGCTTTATTCTTAGTCCTTTTCTCATCAGTACATAATTTTGGTCCTGGAAAATTTTAAATGTTAGCATACTTGAAGTGATCAATTCTAAAAATAAGACCTATATTTATTTATAATCAATTCTGATTTTTCCACAGAATTCCAATTTTACATTTCAAACTGCATCACCTAAATGTGAAGCTGGAACTTGGAATTTATAATAACCTAAACAGAATTTTTCAACTCTCCTTCAAAATATAACTTTTCCTTTAATGTCTTAAGCAAATTAATCATTTTAATTACATAGGCTCAAAATTAGAAATTAAAAAAAAACTACTTAGTAAATATTGAGGAAAAAAAGTATTCATTAAAAAGAACTAAAAAGCTCCATGAAAAGTGGGTCATGCCACTCAAGTTAGATTTGAAATTGCTTAAATTGGTGAACAATGAACTCCTTTTACTATATTCTATGTTCACATGTGCACGTGTGCACGTGTGTGTGTGTGTGTATTGATTGTTTAATATTGGCATAGAAAGTGAACTTAAATGCATTTTTATAAGCATCTGAATTTTAATCTAAGTTACTTAAAAAATTAAACTTTTTGTGGAGAAAGACATTGGTGACACATTTTAATTAAACTAACAAGAAATTTTAAAAAAATTCAAAAATAATAAAAACATCCTCAAACAGAGAATAGAAATACTAGATGGCAGAATAAGCATGTAAAAAAGATCCTAAGATCTATTGGTCCAAATTAAGCAGGGTAAAAAATCTTACACTAGACATTAAAAAAAAATCAATTTCACAGGTAGATGTCGTTAGGGAGCAGTGCCTAGGAATGGTTGAGAAATTTTGTTAAACTGGAAGTTTAGTAAGAATCAACAATATTATAAACTAGTAATGAAAGCTTGTGCAATCTTCTGCAACATTGAGACAAATAGTGTTTCAGGATTTAAACATAAAGTATGATATTATAAGCAAATTACAGGAACATAGGATAGTTCATCTCTCAGATCTGTGGAAAAAGAAGGAATCTGTATCCAAAGAAGAAATGGAACTCATAACTGAACACCAGATAGATAATTTTGATTATATTAACGTAAAAAGTTTTTGTAAAAAGAAAAGAATCAAGACAAGATTAGAAGGGAAACAATAAATTGGGAAAACATTTTTACATTTAAGCCTTCTGATAAAGGCATCATTTCCAAAATATAGAGAGAACTGATTCAAATTTATAAGAATTCAAGCCACTCTCCAAATGATAAATGGTCAAAGAATATAAACAGACAATTTTCAGATGAAGAAATTAAAACTATTTTTAATCATAGGAAAAGGTGCTCTAAATCACTACTGATAAGAAAAATGCAGGACAGCTAGGTTGCACAGTGGTTAGAGCACCAGCCCTGAAGTCAGGAAGACCTGAGTTCAAATCTGGTCTCAGACACTTCCTAGCTGTGTGACCCTGGGCAAGTCACTTAACCCCAATTGCCTCAGGAAAAAGAAAAAAAATGCAAATTAAGACAACTCTGAGATACCACTACACACCTCTCAGATTAGCTAAAATGACAGGAAAAAACAAGGACAAATGTTGAAGGTGAGGTGGGAAGAAGGGACACTAATACATTGTTAGTGGAGTTATGAATAGATCCTACCATTCTGGAGAGCAATTTGTAGCTATGTTCAAAAAGTCATCAAACTGTGCATACCCATTTTCCCTGCAGTGTTTCTATTGGGCCTATAACCCAAAGAGATCTTAAAGGAAGGAAAGGGACCCATATGGGTGAAAATATTTATGGCAATCCTTTTCATATTGGCAAGAAACTAGAAACTGAATGGATGCCCATGAATTGGAGAATGGCTGAATAAATTATGACATATTATTGTTCTATAAGAAATGATGAGGGGGATGATTTTAGAAAGGCCTTGAGAAACTTACATGAACTGATGCGAAGTGAAATGAGCAGAAGCAGGATATCATTGTACATGAAAACATTAATATTGTACAACGATCAATTCTGATAAATGTGACTCTTTCCAGCAACGAGATGATTGATGCTACTTCCAATGATCTTGTAATGAAAAGACCATCTTAACTCAGAGAAAGGATTGTAGGAACTGAATGTGGATCACAACATAATATTCTCACTCTTTTTGTTGTTGTTTGCTTGCATTTTATTTTCTTAGTCATTTATTTTCTTTTCTTTTTTTATCTGATTTCTCTTGTGCAGCAAGAGAATTATATAAATATGTTTATACATATTGGATTTAACATATATTTTAACATGTTTAAAAAATATTGATTTGCTTCCTGTTTAGGGGAGGAGGTGGGGGGAAGGTGGAGAAACTGAAACACAAGGCTATGCAAGGGTCAATATTGTCAAATTATCTGTGCATATGTTTTGAAAATAAAAAGCTTTAGGAAAAAAAAGAAAGAAAAAAAAATAGAGAATGAAGGACTCCCACCAAATTCCTTTTATGATACAGAGTATTGATACCTAAACCATGTAGGATGAAAAGAGAGAAAGTAAATTATAGATCAATTTCCCTAAGGAATATTGATGGAAAAATCATAAATAAAATATTAGCAAAGAGATTATAGATAATCATCCTTAGGATGTTCCAATTAGATCAGGGGTGAAACAAAAGGAAGAAAAGGGACCCACATTTGCAAAAATGTTTGGAAACTGGAAACTGAATAGATGCCCACTAATTGGAGAATGGCTGAATAAATTATGGTATATGAATGTTATGGAATATGATTATTCTGTAAGAAATGACCTGCAGTATGATTTCAGAGAGGCCTGGAGAGACTTGCATGAACTAATGCTAAGTGAAATGGGCAGAACCAGGAGATCATTATATATGGCAACAACACTATGTTGATCAATTTTGATGGACGTGGCTCTTTTCAACAATGAAATGATTCAAACCAGTTTCAATTGTTCAGTGATGAAGAGAGACATTTACACTCAGAGAGAGTACTATGGGAACTGAGTGCAGACCACAACAGAGCATTTTCACTCTTTCTGTTGTTGTTTACTTGCACTTTATTTTCTTTCTCAGGTTTTTTTTCTCCTTTTTTTTGAAAAAAGCTTTGCAAAACATAGGCATAGGTAATTTTTCAACATTGACCCTTGCAAATCTTTCTGTTACAAATTTTTCCCTCCTACCCCACCACCCTCTCCCCTAGATGGCAGGAAGTCTAATACAGTTAATATGTTAAAATATTTGACAGATCGAATATGTGTATACGTATGTATACGGTTATCTTGCTGTATAGGAAAGAGAAAAAAAAAAAAAAAACCCTGAGAAGGAAAACATAATGCAAGCAAGCATCAATAGAGTGTGTGAAAATGCTATGTTGTGGTCCAGACTCAGATCCCACAGGCCTCTCCCTGGGTGTATATGGCTTTGATCGATTTTTCTTGTGCAGCAAGATAACTGTAAAAATATGTGTACATATATTAGATTTAACACATATTTTAACATATTTAACATGTATTGGACTACCTGCCATCTGGGGGAGAGGATGGGGAGAAGGAGAGGAAAATTTGGAACAGAAAGCTTTGCAGGAGTCAATGTTAAAGAATTACCCATACATATATTTTATAAATAAAAAGCTTTAATAAAACAAAAAAGCAAAAAAAGTTGTCATTTATATCATACTAATTCAGTCTATCCATGAACAATTGATATTTTTTCAGTCATTTAGATCTCACTTTATTTGTGTGAAAAGTGTTTTCTAATTGTATTCATATAATTACTAGGTTTGTCTTGCCAGGTAAAAATCCAAGTATTTTATTCTGTCTACAATTATTTTTAATAGAATTTCCCTTTTTATGTCTTCTTGTTGGCCTATGTCATTAAGATATAGAAATACTCATGATTTATTTGGGTTTATTATATAATCTGCAACTTGGTTAAAGTTGTTTTTCCATTAGGTTTTTTGATGATCCTCTAGGATTATTTAAATATATTATCATTAAATCTGCAAAGACTGATAATTTTATTTCCTAATTGCTTTAATGTCTTTTTCTTTTCCTATTGCTAAAGCCAACATTGCTAATTAAATAATAGTAATTATAATGGTCATCTTTGTTTTGCCCCTGATTTTATTGCAAATTCCTGCAGTTTCTCTCCATTACAAATAATGCTTGCTGTGGGTTTTAGACAGATAGTTTATTATTTTAACAAAGCTCCCTTTATCTCTATGCTCTGTAGTGCTTTTAATAGGAATGTGTGCTGTATTTTGTCAAATAATTTTTCTGCAACATATTGAAATTTCCTATGATTTCTATTTGTTTTGTTATTGATATGGTAATAGTTTTCCCCAATATTGAATCAGTCCTGCATTCCTGGTAAAAATCCCACTTGGACAAAGTGTGTTAATGATTGTTTCCCAGCTTTTTTCTTTGCTTCTAATCTTAGTTAAATTAATATATATTATATAATTTACATAGAAGCATTTTATTTTATAAGGGAATTTATTTTACACTTTGTAAAGCTCTCTCTCTCTCTTGCTTGGTCATAAATTCTTCCTATTCTATACATCTGGGAAGTACAGTAGTCCTTGCTTTTCTAACTTGTTTATCGTATCACCTTTTATGTCTAAATCATGCACCCCAGATTGGCTAAAATGACAGGAAAAGATAATGATGGATGTTGGAGGGGATGTGGGAAGGCTGGGACACTGATGCATTGTTGGTGGAGCTGTGAACAGATTCAGCCATTCTGGAGAGTAATATGGAACTATGTTCAAAAAGTTATCAAACTGTGCATACCCTTTGAGCCAGCAGCGTTTCTATTGGGCTTAAATCCCAAAGAAATCATAAAGGAAGGAAAGGGCCCCTCATGTGCAAGAATGTTTGTGGCAACCCTTTTTGTAATGGCTAGACACTGGAAACTGAATGGATGCCCATCAATTGGAGAATGGCTGAATAAATTGTGGTATATGAATATTATGGAATATTATTGTTTTGTAAGAAACGACCAGCAGGATGATTTCAGAGAGGTCTGGAGAGACTTACATGAATTGATGATGAGTGAAATGAGCAGAACCAGGAGATCATTATACACGGCAACAACAGTACTATATGACGATCAATTCTGATGGACATGGCTCTCTTCAACAATAAAATGTTTAAAACCACTTCCACTTGTTCACTGAAGAAAGCCATATAGACCCAGAGAGAGGGATGTGAAATGTGGACCACAACATAACATTTTCATGCTCTCAATTGATGTTTGCTTACATTGTGTTTCCTTTATCTGATTTTTCTTTCTTGTAGATACGATTTTTCTTGCGCAACAATAAGTGTGGAAATATGTATACATATATTCGATTTGTCAAGTATTTTAACATAAATAACATGTAGTGGAAGTCCTGCCATCTAGGAGGGAGGGGGACTGGGGGTAAAATCTGTAGCAGAAAGCTTTGTAACAATCAATGCTGAGGAACTATCCATACATATGCTATGCAAATAAAAAAAAATAAATCATGCACCCATTTTTTTTAGTGTAAGGTATAAATGTTATTCTATTTCTAATTCATGTCTATTGTTTTTCAGTTCCCCAGAACTTTTTGTCAAGTAGTGAATTTATTAACCAAAGGGAGAATTAAGCCTTTGGCTTTATAAAATGCTATGAAACACCATTCTTTTTATTTTATTTAACTTTTTTTTTATTTGTAAATGATTTTTATTAAAGCTTTTTAATTGCAAAATATATGTATGGGTAATTCTTCAACAATTTCCCTTTCAAAGCTTTCTGTTACAAATTTTTCCCCCTTTTCCCCGCCTTTCCCCTAGATGGAAGGAAGTTCACTACATGTTAATTATGTTAATGACAAATCGAATATATGTATGCATGTTTCCACACTTATCTTGCTGTGCAGGAAATATCATGTCCACAAGAAAAAAAAAATCTGAGAACGGTAACACAATGCAAGCAAACATCAATATAGAACATGTAAATGTTATGTTGTGGTCCACATTTCATATCCCTTTCTCTGGCTGTACATGGCCTTCTTCATTGAGCAAATGGAACTGGTTTGAAGCCTTTCATTGTTGAAGAGAGCCATGTCCATCAGAATTCATCATCATATAGTCTTGTTGTTGCCGTGTATAAGGATCACCTGGTTCTACTCACTTCACTCAGCATCAGTTCATGCAAGTCTCTCCAGGCCTCTCTGAAATCATCCTGTTGGTCATTTCTTACAGAACAATAATACTCCATAATATTCATATACCATTATTTATTCAGCCATTCTCTAACTGATGGACATCCATTCAGTTTCCAGTTTCTAATCTCTACAAAAAGGGCTATCACAAATATTTTTGCACCTGTGGATCTCTTTTTCTCTTTTATGATCTCTTTGAGATATAGGCCCCGTAGAAACATTTCTGGGTCAAAGGGAATACACAGTTAGATAACTTTTTGAGCATAGTTCCAAATTGCGTTTCAGAATGGTTGGATCCGTTCACAGTTCCACAAACAATGTATCAGTGTCCCAGTTTTCCCACATCCCCTCAAACATTCATCATTATCTTTTCTTGTCATTTTAGCCAATCTGACTGGTGTGTAATGGTATCTCAGAGTTGTCTTAATTTGCATTTCTCTGATCAGGAGTGATTTAGAGCACCTTTTCATATGACTGGAAATGGTTTTAATTTCATCATCTGAAAATTGCCTGTTCATAACCTTTGACCATTTGGCAATTTGAGAGCGGCTTGAATTCTTAGAAATATGAGACAATTCTGTATAAATTTTAGAAATGAGGCCTTTATCAGAAACATTAAATGTAAAAATGATTTCCCAATTTATTGCTTCCTTCCTAATCTTGTCTGCATTAGTTTTGTTTGTACAAAAACTTTTTTAACTTAATATAGTCAAAATTTTCTATATGGTTGCTCTTTTTATTTTAAACAATTCCAGATATTACTATTACTATTTTATAATGTAATTTGAACTCTAGTATTGTAAGTCCACTTTCTTTTGATTTTTAATTAGTTCCATTGATAATTTTTTACCTTTTCTGCTTCCTGATTAGTTGTGTTGTCAAATTTTCTAGCTCTTTTTTTTTTGGTAATTTTTCTGGTATAACAATGAATCAGCAAATTTCAGCAGAATTCTCAATTTTAATTACATTAACTCTGTTCACCCATGAACAAATAATACTGACTGTCTCAAGTCTTAAGGATTGTTGAAACTTATGATCATTCAGTGTGTTACAGAATTAAAGTTAACTTGACAGGAACAGAAGTAACATATCTGATTGGGTTCATTTGACAATTACAAGAAACAGGAATTGTGAGCATGTCAGGATATGTTTTAGATGGCTTTAAGCTATAGTTTGTTGTTTCTGGCTTTTGGGTACTTGGGAAATTGGGAGGAATTCTAACAAATTCAAACAGTTATTGACTAATATGAAAATCATAAATTACTCAATGAACACTTGACGTTGGTCAAAAGCTATACGTTTTGCCAAAGGGTAAGATTATTTAGAGCAAAAAAATATTGATGTTATGCCAAGTTCAGAACACAGTTCACTTGCTGAGCCTTGCTCTGGAAAATAGAGTGTATATAATTTTATCTTGACACAGATAATGCTTGTTGATGGTTTTAGATAAATGCAACTTAATATTTTAAAATTTGTTCTCTTTATTTCTAAGCACTCTTTTGTTTTTAATAGGAATGGATATTGTATTATGACAAAAGCTTTTTTAGTATCCATTGAAATACTCATAGAATTTGTTTGTTATTTTTTAAACTGATGTAGCCAGTTTTTAGTTGATCTAACATTTAACCAACCTTACATTGGGGCATACCTCTCAGATAAACTCTCCTACTGTATTATCATTTTGGTAAATAGCTATAATCACCTTGCTAGAATTTCTTCAAAATTTTTGCATAAAAATTCAATAGAAAAATTGGTCTATAAGATTATTTCCTAGTTTAGATATCATCAATATATTTGCATCATAAAAAGGAATTTGTTAGTACTCTGCCTATTTTTTCAAATATTTCATACAGAATTGCAAATAATTATTCTTTAAATGTTTGGAAGAATTTACTTTTGAACCTATTAAGCCATCAGGACTTTTTCTTAGGCAGTACATCAATGACTTGCTCAATATTTTTTTTTTCTGAGATAGCCTTATACTCTATTTCCAGATAGGTTAATATGATTAACTTGTATTTTCATTAATATTCACAAATTTCATCCAAAACATCAGATTTATTAGCACATGGTTGAGCAAATATTGGCTAATGATTACTTTAATTTCTTCATAGGTGATGATTTCATCCTTTTTATTTTTGACAATGAATATATACTTTTCCTCTTCTTCTCTTAAATGAAATTCACCAATGGCTTATCTAACTTTTTTTTTTTACATAAACCAGATCCTAGATTAATTTATTAGATTATTATATATTCTCTTTTTTCCTTTCACTATTAATCTTATTTTTACTTTGCAATTTGCTGCCCTATTAAGGATTTAAAAATTGTTGTTTTTCTAGTTTATTTTAGTTTCATACTCAGTTCATTGATCTAATATTTCTCTATCTTATTAATGTTAGAATTAGGGAAATAAATTTTCTCCCAATGTCTTCTTTGACCATGTTCAATAAATTTTGATATTTTTAAGTGTTGTCATTCTCTTTGTTGAAAATGTACATTGATTCTATGCTTTGTTCTTTGACACACATCCTTTAAGATTAGATTATTTCTTTTTCAAATTATTTTGAATGTATTTTTGTTGCCCTTTTTGAAGATAATTTCACTGTATCATGTTTTGAACAAAATTCATTTAATGTTTCTTTTTTTCCATTTAATTTGAAGCTTTAAACCTTTTTACATGGTAAATTTTTGTTTAGATTTCATGTGCTGCTGAGAAAATGTTCTTATTAATTTCTCCAAAGATCTTTCATATTTAATTGCTCTAATATTTTATTTAATTCCTTAATTTCTATCTTGTTTATTTTTGGTTGCACTTATTAAATTTGAGGGGGGGCAGTTGAGGTGCTTCATAAATATAATTTTTGTTGGCCAATATGACAGGAAACTGCCTGAACTCTCCTTCAAAAAGCAATGTCAAATCAAGTCTCTGAGGGGATTCTTGAGTGACAGAATCTACAAAAATTCAGATTTAAACAATTTTCCAACTTAAGATATCTTGGAAGGATTTTAGGAAAGGCTTATTTTACTAGGTTAAAAGGTAAGTGTGGTGGTCCAGCACAGACATGATGTGGAAAATCTAGCAGGATATTCTCAGCTACAGCACAGAAGTGAAGCCTCTCTTTCCTAGCCAAAAGTCTACCAGAGCAGCAGACCAACAGTGAGACCTCCAGTGCAAGTTCAAATGACAAATATAAACTCCAAAACCTCAGCAGAGTAGGCTGAAGTAGGCCAGGGCAATTCAGCACAGTGGGAAAGCTGGCAGTATCTCTGGCCTCTGCTTAGAAAATCAGTGAGAGGTGCCAGTTACCCTGCAAAAGAAGTTTGTGCCCTAGGATCCGAACTAAACTTTTTAAAAATGTGCAAAAATTTTAACACTGTGGATGTTTGCTTGCATTTTATTTTCATTTTTAGGTTTTTCTTTTCCTCTTTCTAGATCTGATTTTTCTTGCACTGCAAGATAAATGTATAGATATGTGTATGTATATTGGATATATATATATATATATTTAACATATATTTAACATATATTAGACTACCTGCCATCTAGGGAGAGATGAGGGGAGAAGAAGGGGAAAATTTGGAATAGAAAGTATTGCAAAGGTCAATATAGAATAAATTACTCATGTTCTGTAAATAAAAAGCTTTAATAAAAAAAAAAGAAAATCTAAAAAAATGAGAAAAAAAAAGAAAAAAGAGCCTTGACCATAGAAAATTACTATTATGACAGGAAAGATCAGAAAACAAAGCCATAAAAAAGCATGTGGTATATATCTATATCTATATCTATATACTGAAGATGAAACTACTAAAAAATACAATCTGTGAAATGGAAAACAAAGAATCCACTTAACAAAATAGGTTATTAAAAGAAGAATTGGTCAAATGGAAAAGGAAGTAAAAAATATAACTGAAGAAAATAATTCATTAAAAATTAAAATTGGACAAGTTGAAACTAATGATTCAATAAAACATCAAAAATTAGTCAAACAAAATCCAAAACATGAAAAAATTTTTAAAAATGTAAAACATCTCCATGGGAAAAAATAATCTACTGGCTTGAAAATAGATGCAGGAGTTAAATAAAGAATTATTGGATAGCCTGAAAGTCATGATCAAAATAATAGTCTAGACAACATTGTTCAAGAAATAATCAAGGAAAACTTCCTTCATACTCTAAAACCAGAGGGTAAAATAGTAATTGAAAGAGTCCACTGATCAGCTGCTGAAAGAAACCCTAAAATGAAAACTCCAAGGAATATTGTAGCTAAATTCCAGAATTATCATGACAAGCAGAAGCAGCCAGAAAAAAAATCAAATATCAAGAAGCCACAGTCAATATTACCAGAGATTTAGCAACTTCCATGTTAAAGGAATGTAGATCCTGGAACATGATATTCTGGAAGGAAAAGGAACTTGGACTACAAGCAAGAATTAACTATACAGCAAAATCCAACATTATCATGTAGAGGAATCAAAGTAAAAAGGGGGTTACAGTCATTTCTCATGAAAAAAACCAGAGCTGAAGAGAACATTTGATCTATAGATACAAGATGCAAGAAAAACATTAAAAAAGAGAAATGGGAAAGAAAAAATGTTTTTTAAATGTTAAACTTTCTATCCCTACATCCTTAATTTTAGCTCCATGATACTTGAATTATATCTTTCTGGCTGCTTGGAATACTTTCTCATTGATCTTTTAGCTCTGGAATTGGCTATCATATTCCTAGGAATTTTCATTTTGGGGTATATGTATCTTTGTTAGGACAGTTAGAAGGGGTATACATAAACAGAGATTGTGGGTATAAATTAAATCTGGTGTGATGATATAAAAATAGATTAAGGGGTGGAAAAAAGGATTTTATTTGCAGAAAAGGATAGGGGAGGTAAAATGGAGTGAAATACACAATTATATTACTAATGGCCAAAACAAACAAAAGCCCTATTAAAGTAGAGGGGAAAAAAAGCAAAGATGACAAACATTGTTTGAACTTTGAACTCATTTTATTAGTCTCAAAAAGGGAATAACATGCACACCTCATTGGGTATAGAATTTTTATCTTACCCTATAGAGAAACAGGAGGGGGAAAAAAGAAAGAAAAGACAATACAGAAGGCTGATAAAAGGGAGGAAAGAAATGGAAAGGGAAAAGATTAAAAAAAATTTGGGAGTGATAAAAGAGAGAGCAAATTGAGGGAGGTAGAGACAAGAAACAAAACACTGAGGAGAAGGAAAGGGGGAATGTAGAAAAAAGTATAAATTAAAAAAAAAGTATGGAAGAAAATATAGTTAGTATTCATAACTGTGAATATAAATGGGATGAACTTGCCTATAAAATAGAAGTAGATAGCAGAATGGATTAAAAGCCAGAATTATAAAATGAGGCTTATTTCAGAGAAAATTGCTTCAATTTCTCCCCTAACACAGTTACTATATTTTCCTTTATTCTATTCCTTCCATGTTTATTCTGTTATTTATCCCCTTTCACTCTAACCCTCCTCAAAAGTATTTTGCTTCCCACTACCCATTCCACCAGTCTGCCCTCACTCCTTCCATGCCCCTTCTCTTAATCCATTTCCCTCCTACTTTGTTTTAGAGTAAACTGGTATTTTTTATACCTAATTGAATGTGTATGCTATTGTCTCTTTTAGACAATTTTGAGAGGGAGGTTCACTAACTTTCTCTTATCTTCCCTCTTTCCTACTCCATTTTTCTTGTTTCTTTTATGTAAAATAATTGACACCATTCTATCTTTCCTTTTTTGCTTTCCTCAAGTATATTCCTCTATCACCCTTTAAATGATATCATACCTTTATAATCAACTCTCACCTATGTTCTCTTTCTAAATATACTCCTAAGTGACCTAATAATGGGAAAATTATTTTGTTACATGCATCATCTTCCCAATTAGGAATGTAAACAGTTTAACCTTATTGTGTCCCTATTGGTTTCCCTTTACTGTTTAGCTATTTATTCTTCTCCTTAGTCTTGTATTTGAAAGTCAAATTTTTTATTCAATCCTAATCTTTTCTTTGGGAATGTTTGAAAGTCCTTTGTTCATTGAGCATCCATTCTCCCCCACCGCCAGGCAGCCCTTGAGGAATTATAGTCAGTTCTGTTCGGTTGGTGATTCTTTGTTGTACTCTTTGCTCCTTTACCCTCTGGAATATCAAATTCCTATTCTTTTCATCCTTTAAAGCAGAACCTGCTTGTGCCATCTTAATTTTAGCTCCATGATACTTGAATTATACCTTTCTGGCTACTTGGAATACTTTCTCATTGATCTTTTAGCTCTGGAATTTGGCTATCATATCCTTAGGAATTTTCGTTTTGGCATCTTTTGGTGAATTTCTTCAATTTCAATTTAACTTATATTTCTAAAATATCAGGACAGTTTTCCTTGAAAAAATGATGTGTGGATGTTTTCTTTTCTTTTCTATCTTTCTTTGATCATGTCTTTTATATAATCCAATGATTCTTTAATTATCTCATCTGGATCTATTTCCCAAGTCAGTTACTTTTCCAAAAGTATATTTTACATTGTTTTCTATTTTTAATTCTTTTTGTTTTGTTTTAATATTTCTTGGTTTTTCATGGTGTTTGCCTGTTATTTACTCAATTCTTCAGTGTTCTTTTGTACTTCCTTTTGCATTTTGCCAGTTCTGCTTTTTAAGGCATGCTTCTTCTCATTGACTTTTTGTACCTACTCTGCCATTTCATCTAGTCTGTTTTTAAGGTGGTACTTTCTTAAATAATTCTTTGTCTCCTTTACAAAGCAGTTGACTCTTTTTTTTCATATCCTTTCTCCTCCCAATTTTTCCTCTATATCTCAAGCCTGAGAAATTAGTAAAATCTGAAAGAAAGTGGTGTCTCTTTCAGGTAAAAGGGGAAGGCAGTGAAGGATGAGAAGAATTCCAGAAAACCAGTAGAAAACCCTACTTCAGCAAACCAGTGCAAGAGCATGAAACCTTGTATTGTGGAACAGACAAACTTTAATAACAGTATCTACCAGATGCCTCAGAATAACCAGGGGAATGGGATGACTCTAATTCTGATAATCTCCAAATTCTTCAGATTAGCCTTGGGGAAACAGGAACACCCAAATAGCATTGGTACAAATCAGACACCATCAACATCAATTAAACTGCCAGACTGCAACACTCTCTTAGCACTGTCAACCACCATCCCACCCCTAAGTGAAGCACCAGACTTCCAATTCCCCTATGAGACACAGAGAAAAACCAGTTCAGCACCAGGAAACATCCAGGGTCTGCTGCCCCTGGCAAAAAAAAAAAAAATCCCAGGATAGCACCTTTTCAAACCTGGGAGCAGAGGTCAAATTTAAAAGAAGAATAAACAGCCAGAAGAAATGAGAAAAAATAACAGGAAAAATAATCTTGAAATTAAAAGTATTTTTCCACTAACAAAGTAATTAAATCAAGATTAGAAGGAAAGCGGGAAGCTGTAATACAATCTTTGCAGAAATTGTGTCTAAAAATGGCTCATTTCTCAAATATATAAAAAATGGAGTCAAATTTCTAAGTATACACTCATTTCTCAATTGATAATTCTTCAAATGATATGAACAGGCAGTTTTCAGATAATGATATAGGTGAAACTCTCTATAGACATATAAAGAAGTGCTCTAAATCACTTCAGATTCACATCTCTCAGATTTACTAATATGACGAAAAAGAAAAATGATAAATGTTGCAGAGGATTGGGAAAATTAGGTATTAATGCATGGTTGGTAGATTTAGAACATCATATATCCTTTCTGGAAAGCACTTTGGAAGTATGCCCCAATGATAACCACCATGTGCATATGCTTTAATATAGGAATACTTACATGTGCAAAAATATTTATAGTAATACTTTTTGGGATGGCAAAATATTGGAAATGGAAGGGATGTCTGTCAACTGAGGATGGTTGAATAAGCTGTGCTTCATGAATGTAATGGAATTTCTATGGTGTAATAAGAAATGCTGAACTGGTAAATTTCAGAAAAACCTGGAAAAACTTGTATTAATTGATACAAAGTAAAAAACAGAAGGAGGAAAACATTCAGCAACATCATATGATCATCAATTATGGATGTCTCAACTTTTCTCAGCAATACGATGATTCTAAAAAAGTAAAAAAAAGACTTATGGAGGAAAATGCTATCCACATGCAGATAAAGAACTGAGGGACTCTGGTTATACATTGAAGCATGATTTTTTTCATTTATTTCATTCTTTTTTCATGTTTTTTTTCCATATTTATTGTTTCTTTTTTCACAACTTTGAGTAATTTGAATATGTTTGACATAATAGCCCTTGAATTACCTTTCTCAAATTGCTAGCCTTTTTGGAAGTGGGATAGGGAGAGAGATTGGAAAAAAATATTTAGAACTCAAAATATTGTAAAAATGAATACTAAAAATAACCTTGGCATGTAACTGTGAAAATACTATCAGGAAAAAAATGTTTTTAAATAAGTGATACTTAAGTGTATTTGAAAATAGAAATGAATATTTGGAGAGGAGAATATTAATAATTCTACTAAAGTCTGAATTGCAGATATATTGAAGCACCAATTACAAAAGTATGGGAAGGAATTCCATTCAAACATTTATTGAATAATTTGCTGTATGTCTTGAACAATGGTAGTCATTGTTAATAGGAATTGATGAAATAATTGGAACATTAAGTATGTAGTGATTTATTCCAACCATGACATATTACATACTTTTATTCTGAGAATATATCTTTCATGGAGTTCTAAAAGCTTATAACTAAGCAGACATGACATAATACATAGAGTACTAGATTTTAAGACAAAACAACAACAGCAGCAATTTATGTTACAATTAAAAATCAGCTAACTGGTGCTTATATGACTTAATACAAATTATTCTATCTTTTTTTTCTGGGTTTTAGTTTTCTTATTTGAAAACTTGGGAAGCTTAAGCAGGGGAGCTCCAAGTCCTTCCCATCCAATTGAATATTTCTTTAATTTCTATAATTGATTCTTTGATATTCCCAATCAAAATATTTTGCAATCGTAAAAGAAAAACAAAATAGCTTATTCTATGTGTCCATTGTTCTTCCACCTTCTTCCCTTCCAAAAATTTAGGAAATATGATTGAATACTAATTAATTTAAAAAAAGATTAAAATGATGTCAAGAGTGAATATACAGGCTGGAGCCAAGATGATGGAGAGGAGATATGTGTAAGCTCTTCCCATGAACCTCATACAAACAGCAAATTCAGCCTCTGAACTGGTTTTGGAGTGAGAAAACCCATGAATATTTGAAATGTAACAAATTACCAGCAGAAGATAATTTTGAAGATCTCCAGAAAAGATCTTTTTCAATCAGGCAATGAGGGAGGCAGGACAAGCAGAAGCAGGCTGATTACAGATGCCTAGTGCAAACAGTGCATAGTCCTGGGGAAATGTGAACTCTGTGCACTTAAAAATCTACTTGGAGGAATCTATAGTAGTGTTGGTGACTTTGTTCTGGTCACAAGCCAGTAGATCAGCAGACTAGTTATAAGATATCCAACACAAATACAAAAAGCAAATAGTGAGCCCCAACAGTGAGCCCCAAAACAGAGAATTTCATGGGACCTGGCCATGACTACTGAGCACCAGAGGTCAGTCAGCACTGACCAAGCAAACCACTGCTACTTGTAGAGGAAACTTGGTCAATCTCCCCCTTACCCTGAAAGCAGACCTTAACTTTTAAAAAATGAGCAAAAAAAGCAAAAAAAAGAAGTATGAAACTAGGTAGATTTTATGGTGAAAGAGAACAGATTTCAAACCCTAAGGTCATCATAAACAGATCATCACCAGATGAAGTCCCAAAGGTTGATACAAATTGGTCCCCATCTCACAAGGTTCTAATGGAAGAAATAAAAAAGATCTTAAAAGAGAGCTAGAATAAAAATGGAGAGAGGAAATGAGAACTTTGCAAAAGGGTTTTGAAATAGAAACACAGAATTTATCTGAAGAAAACGCTTTACAAAATATATTTAGTGAAATGGAAAAAAGCATATAATTCCTTATAAAATATATTTGACAAAATGGAAAAAGAAAACAACCTTGAAAAAAAGAATTTGTGAAATGGAAAAAAAATCCATAGAACAAAACAACTCATTTAAAAAATGAAGTAAAAGAACTAAAAAAGGTTACTGAAGAAAATAATTCACTAAAAATCAGAACTGAACAAATGGAAATGAATGACTCAATGAGACATCAAGAACCAATCAAGCAAAACCAAAAGAAATGAAAAAAATAGAGCTAAATATAAAATACTCACTTAGAAAAACAACTGACCTAGATAGGTCTAGGTCTATTAAAACTAGAAAAGATCTATTAGAGATAATCTAAGGATTATTGGACTTCCTGAAAACCATGATGAAAAAAGAGCTTAGACATTATCTTTCAGGAAATTATTAAAAAAAAAAAAACTGCCCTGATGTCCTAGTATCAGAAGATAAAATAGCTGTTGAAAGAATTCACCAATCAACTCATGAAATAGATCCCAAAATGAAAACTACAAGGAATATCATGACTAAATTTCAGAAGTATCAGACCAAGGAAATATATTGCAAGCAGCCATAAAGAAATAATTCAAATACCAAGGAGTCAAAATCAGGATTACTCAGGATCTAGGAGCTTCTACCTTAAAGGATCAAAGGGTCTGAAATCTGATATTCAGAAAGGCAAAGGAACTTGGAATGTAGGCAAGAATAAACTGAACAGGTAAAATGAGCATTTTCCTTCAGGGAAGAAGATGGACATTCAATGATACATGTCAATTTAATTTATTTATGATGAAAAGATCAGAGCTGAACTAAAAAAAATTATGTTAAAATATAAAACTTAATAGGATCATAAAAAGGTAAAAAGAAAATAACTCTTGAGAACTCTATTTCTGCTATGGGTGTACATAGAGAAGGAAGATATAACTGAATTTAACTGTCATAGTATAAAAAAGAAACTAGAGGTAGAAAGGGGATTGTACTGGAAAAAGAGGAAAGTAGAGGTAAAATTAGGGAGATGACATCTCATGAAGATGCAAAGAAAACCTATTATAAATGAGGGAAATCAGGGAGGGGGATGAATATTGTGTGAATCTTACTCTCATCAGATGTAGCTCAAAGAGAGAATATTGGACATATTTAGTTTCACAGAGAAACTTTTCTCACCTGATAGGAAAGTGGGAAGGGAAAGAGAAAAAAAAGTGGGAGGCTAATAGAAGGGAAAACAGCAGTACTATAGGAAAAGTTTAAGAAAGTGGGAGAGGGAGGAGCAGCTAAATGGAACAGTGGATAGAGCACCAGCCTTGAAGTCAGGAGGACCTGAGTTTAAATCTGGCCTCAGCGACTTAACAATTCCTAGCTGTGTGACAATGAGCAAGTCACTGAACCCTGCAAAAAAAAAAAAAAAAAAAAAAACCCAAAAAACAAAACAAAAAAACAAAAACAAAAATAACCAGGGGTAGTGATCCTGATCCCAAGAAAAAACAAAACTAGATCAAATTAATGGAGATAAGCAAGGAAAGTATATATTGTTAAAGGGCACTATAGATAATGAATTAATATCAATATTAAACATATTTTACCACGTGGTACAGCATCTAAATTTCTAAATAGAAGTTAAAAGATTTGCAAGAAGAAATAGCAAAACTATACTAGTGAGAGATCTCAACCTTGCGATCTCAGAACTATATAAATCTAATCACAATATAAGTAAGAAAGAAGTTAAGAAGGTAAATACAATATTTAAAAAGTTAGGCATGATAGATTTGTGGAGAAAATTAAATGGAGACAGAAAGGAGTACAATTTTTTTCTCAGCAGTTCATGGAGCCTATACAAAAATTCACCATATATTAGGGCCTAAGGACCTCAAAATCAACTGCAGGAAGGCAAAAAGAATAAATGCATTTTATTCAGGTCACGATGCAATAAAAATTATACTCAATAAAAGGCTAGGGGAAAATGGACCAAAAATTAATTTGAAATTAAATAATTTAACCCTAAAGAACGAATGGGTGAAACAAATCATAGACACAATCAATAATTCCATCCAAGAGATTGACAATAATGAGACAATACATCAGAATTTGTGGGATGCAGCCACAGTGGTAATAAGGGGAAAATTTATATCTCTAAAATTTTACTTATTTAAAATAGAGAACGAAAAGATCAATGAATTGTTCTTGCAACTAAAAAAGCTAGAAAAAGAACAAATTAACCCCCCAATTAAATACCAAATTTAAATTCTGAAAATAACAGGGGAGACGAATAAAATTAAAAGTAAAATCGTTATTGCATGAATGAATAAAAATGAGTTGGTTTTATGATAGTTAATTTGATTAGAAAAAGGAAAAGGGAAATTAAGTTGCTAGTCTGAAAAATGAAAAGGGAGTACATCCATCAAGAAAAGGGAAATAAGAGCAATGATTAGGAGTTATTTTGGCCAATTTTATGTAAATAAATTTGATAACATAAGTGAAATGGAGGAATACCTACAAAAATATAGATTGCCCAGGTTAACAGAAGAAGAAATAAATTACTTAAATAGTACTATTTTAGAAAAATAAATAGAACAAGCTATTAATCAACTCCCTAAGAAAAAATCTCCAAACCCAGAAATATTTATATGTGAATTCTACCAAACATTTAAAGAACAATTAACTTCAATACTATATAAACTATTTGAAAAATATGGAAAGAAAGATTTCTACCAAATTTCTTTTATAACACAGAGAAGGTACTGATACCTAAACCAGGTAGGATGAAAACAGAGAAAGAAAATTATAGGCCAATTTACCTAATGAATATTGATGCAAAAACCCTAAATAAAATATTAGCAAAGAGATTACAAAAAGTCATCCCCAGGATAATACACCATGACCAAGTGGGATTTATATCAGTAATGCAGTGCTGGTTCAATATTAGGAAAACGATTAGCATAATTTACTATGTCAATAACCAAGCTAACAAAAATCATATGATTTTCTCAATACATGCAGAAAAAGCATTTGATAAAATCCAACACACATTCTTACTAAAAAAAAAAAATAGAGAGTATACCAATAAATGGACTTTTCTTTAAAATGATCAGTAGCATCTATTTGAAACCATCGGCAAGTATCATATGTAATGGGGCAAACTAGACCCATTTCCAATAAGATTAGGGATGAAAAAAGGTTGCCCACTGTAACCATTATTATTCAATATTGCTTTAGAATTGTTAGATTTGACAATAAGAGAAGAAAAAGAAATTAAAGTGATTGGAGTAAGTAATGAGGAAACCAAATTTTCACTCTTTGCACATGATGTGATGGTATCCCTAGAGAATCAATCAAAAAGAAGACTAAAATCCACAACTTGAGCAAAGATGCAAGATACAAAATACATCCACATAAATCGTCAGCATATTTGTATATTCATAACAAAGTCTAGCAGCAAGAAATAAAAAGAGAAATTCCATTTAAAATAACTGTTGATAATATAAGATATTTGAGAGTCTACCTGCCAGGGAAAGTCAGGAACTATATGAACACAAATACGAAACACTTTCTACACAAAGTCAGATCTAGACAATTGGAAAAAATATAAAGAGCACTTGGATAGGCTGAATGAATGTAATAAAAATGAAATACTACCTAAATTAATCTACTTATTTAGTGCTGTACCAATTAAATCCCAAAAGTTATTTTATAGACCTAGAAAAAATAATAACAAAGTTCATCTTGGGAAACAAAAGGTAAAACAAAAGGTAAAAAATTTCAAATAAATTAACAAAAAAAATGCATATGAAAATGACCTACCTATACCAGATCTCAAACTACATTATAAAGCAGTGGTCATCAAAACCATTTGATACTGGCTAAGAAATAGAGTAGTTGATCAGTGGAAGAGGTTAGGTTCACAGGACAAAATAGTCAATATCTGTAGTAATCCAGTGGTTGACAAAACAAAAGATCACAGCTTTTGGGATAAGAACTCACTATTTGACAAAAAGTACTGGGAAAATTGAAAACTAGTATGGCAAAAAGTAGGCATTGATCCAGCTAACACAAGATTCCAAGATAAGGTTGAAATGTGTCCATGATCTAGACATAAAGAGTGATATTATAAATACATTGGAAAAACATAGGATAGTTTACCTCTCTGATTTGTGGAGGAGAAAGGAATTTGTGATCAAAGAAGAATGGAAGATCATTATTGATCACAAAATACAACAATTTCATTACATTAATTTAAAAAGTTTTGTACAAAGAATGCTAATGCAGATAAGATTAGAAGAGAAGCAATAAACTGAGAAAACAATTTTTACATTCAAGGGTTCTGATAAAGGCTTCATTTGTAAAATATTTAGAGAATTTGAATTTAAGAATTCAAACCATTTTCTAATTGATAAATGGTTAAAGGATATGAACAATTTTCATATGAAGAAATTGGAACCATTTCTAGTCGCATGAAAAGGTGCTCTAAATCATTATTAGAGAAATGAAAACTAAGATAACTATAAGATACTACTACACACCTCTCTCATTTGCTAAGATGACAGGAAAAGATTTTGATGCATCTTTGAAAGGAATGTGTGAAAACTGAAAGACTAATGCATTGTTGGTGGAGTTGCAAACAGATCCAGCCATTCTCGAGAGCAATTTGGAGCTATGCCCAAAGAGTTATCAAAGTGTGCACACCCTTTTAACCAGAAGTTTTTTATTGGGCTTATATCCCAAAGATATCTTAAAGAAGGAAAAGTGACTCACATGTACAAAAATGTTTGTGGCAACCCTTTTTGTAAATGGTGAGAAACTGGAATCTGAGTGGATGTTGGAGAATGGCTGAATAAGTTATGGTATATGAATGTTGTGGAATATTACTATTCTAAAAAATGATCAGTAGGATAATTTCAAAGAGGCCTACAGAGTTACATGAACTGATGCTAGTTGAAATGAGCAGAACCAGGATTTCATTGTAGAGAGCAATGGCATGCTGATGTTCAATTCTGATGGATGTGGCTCTTTGCAACAATGAGATGATCCCAGACAGCTCCAAAGATCTTGTGATGAAGAAAGCCATCTACACACAGAGAAGACTGTGGAGAGGGAGTGGGGATCAGAATATAGTATTTCACTTCTTTTGTTGTTTGCTTGAATTTTGTTTTCTTTCTCATTTTCTTTCCTTTTTGATCTGAATTGCCTTGTGAAGCAGCATAATTGTATAAATATGTATGCCTATATTGGATTTACATATATTTTTATTATGTTTAACATATATTGGATTCCTTTACATTTAGGAGAGGGTGTGGGAAGAAGGGGAGGAATTGGAACATAAAGTTTGGCAAGAGTTAATGCTGAAGAATTATACATGCATATGTTTTGAAAAAATAAAAACCTTTAATAAAAACATTCAAAAAGAATGAATATACAAATATTTAAATGAATAGTAATTTCCTAGATTTTGATTCATTTGAGAAAGTTTACATTAGCCAAGATAATATAGCCTAAAACTTTTTTTCAATTTCAAATCATGTTCTTATCATTATATGACCTTGGTTGAAATAATTTCTCCTATAAATTATTAAAATGTTTATCAGGGATATTGGAGGGTTTTTTTTGGGTAGGAAAAGCATTATTTAAATTATCTTAAGAACTTAGAAATAGTTCCTATACACACTCAATGGTGTAATAATAGTTATTTACTAGGTCATAAAGTGTTCCAATTTGAAAAACATCTGTCAATATCCTTGTTTAAATTCATTTATTAAATGAAAATCTGAAATAAATAAAAACAAAATACAAGAAAAAAATCAGATGAATCATTTTAAATAGAAGATTACTTTAAGAGTGATGTTCGTTCTTGAATTAAATTTAATTTATCAGAGGTTGTTCAATCTATGTTCATTCTAAGATTAATATGAAGAGCATCTCAGGGCAATTTTAATCATTGTAACCTAAGTGACCTTATAGTAGATAAAAACTTTCAGCTAGAATTTTTGCTACATATCAGCATTTGTGCAGAATTAGTATACATGGAGAATTTTCAATGTCATTCACAAGCCACATTTATATTTCTGATAAAAGCTTTCCACAAACTCAATAAAGATTCATATATAGATGTTATTTTAGGTAACTTTAAAATAAATTGCTAAATGCTTATAACTTATAGACTGTATCACTAATTTTAGAAATATTAAATAACAAAATAATTGACATTTTCCTGAATTAGAAAATAGCACTTAGCTGTATTTTTCTATTGAATACTATCATGTTTATATGAACACATACATATACAAATATTTATGTATTTTCCATATATTTTAGATATATAATTTTATTGATATAAATTCTACCTTCAACAAAATATTCAATAAAATATCTCACATCCATTTGACTAACATAAATTTGAGTATTGATGTGATAGAAAATATTTCCACAGTAGGACTAAATTAGAGGTAAACATTTCTGCAGTTGGCTGGACTGGTCTCCAGACAATAGACATATTGCCTTTCACTGGACCTAAATTCAAAATATTTTTAGTTTGCTAGACATTATAGAGTTTTAATATTGTGTAAAACTCTTCAAGAGCAGAACTCAGAGCTTCCTATATACTATAGTGATACATCAGAGTAGAACATATATATATATATATATGTTCATATATACACACATATGAATGTAAAACACAATCTATCAATAATCTATCACATATATGTATGAAATATTTGCCAAATGATGTTTACAAGACACATACTTTAAAAAATATAATTGAAATAATAAATTACAAAAATGCTTAGGAAATTTCCTTTCTTGAGAGAGAAGCTTATACTTCCAAACTTTCAAACTTGGGCTTCCCCACAAGAATACCCTCTAAATCATTATTCTCAGCAAATTCCCTGCCAAAGAAAACCTTCACATTTAACTCGATTGCTGAAAATGATATAATTGCCAAAATAAATATTCATGTCACATTGTTGAATATAAAATAAAAATATCAATTAAATTAATGTGGTTTCTACATTAAATTAAGTAATATATGCTAGGTAAGCATGCACTCATATAAATACAAATATACATGTGTATATTCATTTATATATGCATACATATCTGCATAGACAGAAATCACATCATCCTGTAGAAAGTATCTATCTTTATTTCTTAGTGTTAAGTATAAAATGCTTTACTACCTCATAATCATGTTCATGCTGCTTGTTGTATAGGAAAATTCAAAAGTCATTCCAAAAACAAGCAAACAATCTAGAGGCCCAGTAGAAAATCAATGAATTTCAAGGAATATTTCCTAAGCCATATCCCAAAAAGAAATACTATATCTGCCCGTGGAATAGAATGATTGTCTCTACTGCTGTTGTCACATTGACAGATACCTACCTTGAAATCTCTAAGCAGGCTATTCATCACCAACTACCACTAACAGCACCATTCTCTTCTACTCCTACCCTTACTAAATGATTTTTATTTGCTTATTTCAGTAGTCATTGTAAATATTAAAAAATAATACGAGGCATAAGACTTGCAAAAAGTAATCCACTTTAAGACATAGCTTGCTAATATGCAGCTAATGTAACTAGAGTCCTTTCTAAATCATTATGAAACACATAGATTGTCTTTCATCATATAGACAAAATTATTAGGTGTAATTATAGTATGACCGTGTGAATATCAAAAGAAAAAATCCAGTGAAATATTGAGTATACAAAGAATGACAATTTGTTGATGTTTTCCATTATAATTCTGACATAATGTATTATATAATACCTAATATCTCTAAATGTCACTTTCTTCCTTTGTCAAATGAGGGTGTTGAATTTGAAAAATTTTAAAATCCCTTAAATTTCTGAATCTATTCTCACATAATCTTTACTGGTAGAGGTTATCTAAATATAAGCTTTTCTAAAGAAAGGATAGTAACAGAATTACTTTTTTTTTTTGCTTTTTGCTGAGGCAATTGAGGTTAAATGACTTGCCCAAGGTCACACAGCTAGGGAATGTTAAGTGTCTGAGACCAGATTTGAACTCAGGTACTCCTGACTTCAGGGCTGGCGCTCTATCCAATGCGCCACTTAGCTGCCCCCATAATTACTTTTAAGGGAATATTTTTTAAAATAATTTTTCTTTCAAAGAAATCATAAATGAAGGAAAGGGCCCCACATGTGCAAGAATGTTTGTGGCAGCCCTTTTTGTAGTGGCTAGAAACTGGAAACTGAATAGATGCCCTTCAATTGGAGAATGGCTGAATAAATTATGGTATGTGAATATTATGGAATATTATTGTTCTGTAAGAAATGACCATCAGGATGATTTCAGAGAGGCCTGGAGGGACTTGCATGAACTGATGCTGAGTGAAATGAGCAGAACCAGATCATTATACACGGCAACAACAATACTATATGACGATCAATTCTGATGGACATGGCTCTCTTCAACAATGAAATGTTTCAAACCACTTCCAATTGTTCACTGAAGAAAGCCATATACACCCAGAGAGAGGGATGTGAAATGTGGACCACAACATAACATTCTCATGCTCTCTATTGATGTTTGCTTATATTGTGTTTCCTTTATCTGATATGTCTTTTGTGTAGACAAGATTTTTCTTGCATAACAATGATAAGTTTGGAAATATGTATACATATATTCGATTTGCCAAGTATTTTAACATAATTAACATGTAGTGGATATCCTGCCATCTAGGGGAGGGGTGGGGAGTTAGGGGGAAAAATTTGTAACAGAAAGCTATGTAAGGGTTAATGTTGAAGAATTACCCATACATATGTTTTGCAAATAAAATAAAATTAAAAAAATAAAATAAAATAAAATAATTTTTCTTGTCTTGACTTTGGAAACAATACTCTTAACTTTAGTCTCCAAAGTGAATGTACTCATCCACAGGCAATATTGTTTTATCAAAAGTCTAGTAGTATTTGTCTATTTCTGTAAAGTAATGAATTAATATTTTGGCTTATCAATCAGTCCCTTCTATGACTTGTATAAAAAGGGATAAATTCTCCAAGGAATAATCTTTCCTGGCTAAAATGATAAAATTAAGTTGTGAAAGATTAAAACACTTGGTTCCATAGTGATTCTAGAAAAGTACATTATCTGATAAACCCAGCCAACTAACCAGCAGGTGTCTCATTCTCTCTTTTATGTCTATTAATTGAAACATTAAGAGAGTTAATGTTTGTGCTTATTGCATACATGTATGTGATATATATGTATATGTATCTGTGAATTCTAAACAGTTTTGACTATCAAAACCTTTGATATCTAAAAAGAACTGAAGCTCCATTTATAGTATCTAAACATTGTACAAACAAACAAATACTTGTAGTAATAGGTATCATAAGAAGAAATCTATTTTGGGGGAGGAGAGTGGGGAAATGGAAAAAATATGTGCTCTACAAACAATATGTGGCAATATATTTTCTTTATCAAAAATTCAATTGCCTTTTTATTCTTTGATTCATTCCATTATAATATTTTTTCCTAAAAGTTTCTATAAACAGTATATTTATATAATTAAAAACCATTTTCCATGAAAACAAAGGATACAGCTTAGTTTCTATCAAAACAACATATGGTTGTATTTTTGGACCATAGCAAATGAACTTGGAAACAAGCTATAACCTTTACAAGAGTTAAAACCTAAATTTGGCTCTCAGAATTTAAATTTTGCTTCACATACATAAAAGTTCTATTCTCTTCCATACATGCATTTAATCCTAGTACTGTGAGAATCTTGTATATTATCTTGTGAATCCTCTTCCTATCTATGCCATTCCTGGCTACTGTTACCCTTTTCCTAGTTGATCATTTACCCACATGGTACTGACAGGATCATAGGAGGAAGAATATTCCTTTTCAAAGTATTTGTTTTAGTAGTTCTTCCTCATTGAGAATGAGCTGAAATCCATTAAACAGTGTCTTAATATTTGAAGGTAACTATCATGCACATGTTCAATGTTCTCTTTTTTAACTCAAGCAATTATATTCCTTTAATTCTCCCTCATGCAGTTTATTTCCAAACCTGTCACTATTCTGTTCATCTCCCACTGAATATGCTACAATGCATCAAAATGCATTATAAAACTCTGAAACTGAAAAAAATCAATTAAATGCAGACTGACACAATAGAAAGGTGAGACTATGACAGGATATGAAGTGTATATTTTTATTAATGTAGATTGATCATACAATAAAAATATGGCAGCTTCATCATGCAATTAGCTCATATGGAACTTGAAGTCTACTGAAAATTTTAGGCTCTTTTTTTTTAACAAAGTGCTCTTCCCATGGACCTCAAAAGTTTTTTCCACTAAATATCTAGTTCAACTTCCTAATCCACAAACAGATGGGGTGTAATATATCAAAAATATATTTTATTTTAAAAGGAAAAGAAGTAAATTATTATAATATTCTTAATATTCATATTATCTCTGCATCTCTCAGCACTGTATCTCAGCACCATAAAAGGAATTTGGTAGTACACCTTCTTTCCCTATTTTTTCAAATAGTTTATATTTTAGAATTAATTGTTCTTTGAATGTTTGGTAGAATACACATGTAAATTGATCTGGCCCCGGAAATTTTTCCTTAGGTGTTGATTAATAGTTTGTTCTATTTCTTTTCTAAAATGGGGCTATTTAAATAATTTATTTCCTCTTCTGTTAACCTGGGCAATCTATGTTTTTGTAGATATTCCCCCATTTCATTTAGATTATCAAATTTATTGGCATGAAGTTGGGCAAAGTAAATACTAATTATTGCTCTAATTTATCCTTCATTGGTGGAAAGTTCTCCCTTTTTCTTTTTGAGACTAACAATTTGATTTTCTTTTCTTTTTTAATTAAATTAACTAAAAGCTTATCTATTTTGTTTTTTTCATGAAACCAACTTTTAGTTTTATTTATTAATTTAATAGTTTTCTTATTTTCAATTTTATTAATATCCCCTTTTATTTTCAGAATTTCCACTTTGGTATTTAATTGAGAGGTTTTAGTTCTTTTTCTAGCTTTTTAAATTTAATTTAAGGGCGATTCATTGAACTTCTCTTTCTCTATTTTATGCAAGTAAACATCTAAAATATAAAATTACCCCTTATAACCATTTTGGTTGCATCCCACAAATTTTGGCATGTTATATCATTATTGTTATTCTCCTCGTTGAAATTATTGATTGTGTCTATGATTTGCTGTTTCACCCATTCATTCTTTAGATTATTTAATTTCATATTAATTTTTGGTCCATTTTCCCCCAGCCTTTTATTGAGAGTAATTTTTATTGCATCATGATCTGAAAAAAATGCATGTATTAGTTCTTCCTTTCTGCATTTGATTTTGAGGTTTTTATGCCCTAACACATGGTCAATTTTTGTGTAAGTTCCCTGAACCACTGAGAAAAAAAGTATCTTCCTTTCTGTCTCCATTCAATTTTCTCCAAAGAACTATCATACCTAACTATTCTAATGTTTTGTTTACCTCCCTAACTTCTTTCTTATTTATTTTGTGGTTTGATTTATGTAGTTCTAAGAGAACAAGTTTGAGATCCCCCATTACTATAGTTTTGCTGTGTATTTCTTCTTGCATCTCTCTTAACTTTTCCTCTAGGAATTTGGATGCTATACCACATGATACATATATGTATAGTACTGATATTGCTTCATTATCTGTGGTACTCTTTAGTAAAATACAGCTTCCTTCCTCGTCTCTTTTAATTAGATCTATCTTTGCTTTTACTTGATCTTATATCAGGATTGCTTCCCCTGCTTTTTTTTTCTTTTGTTCACCTGAAGCATAATAGATTCTGATCCTGCCCTTTACCTTCACTTTGTATCTCTATGCTTTAGATGTATTGATTGTAAACAACATATTGTAGGATTCTGGCTTTTAACCAGTCTGCCACCTGCTTTTGTTTCAGGGGAGAGTTCATTCCATTTGCATTCGCAGTTCAAATAACTAATTCTGTACTTCCTGCCATCTTATTTACCCAAAGTTATGTTTTTCTCTTTCTTTTCCCCTTTCTCCCTTCCCCCTCCCCACTATTTTGCTTTTGATGACCACCTTCCTCAAGCAGTCCTCCCCCCCTTTTGGGGCACCCCCCCCGCCTTTTTTACACCTTTCCCCTATTTCTTCTATTTTCCCTTCTATTAGTCTTTCCCTTTCTTTTCCTCCTTTCCCTCCCACTTCCCTGTAAGGTGGGGCAAGTTTCTCTGTGAACCAAATATGTCTGATATTCTCTTTTAGAGACCAATCTGCTGAGGGTAAGATTCACACAATACTTTAATTTGTCCTGGGGCAGTTCCACTGATTGACTTCCAGTGCTGAGCAATCAGGGTTAGGTCCTGCGTTCTCAGTGGTTTAAAAATCTACCTTTTATAAAAGGCAGATCTGCCAAACCACCTGCTTGCAACCAGGACAGAGTAGCCTAAGAAGCTCACAGAAACTTCCCAGGTGCTTAGAAAATGCCACCTTCTGAGTCCTGGCCCGGCTTCCTACCCTGTCTCTCCATGCTGCGGTTTGGGCTTGGCAAAATGTCCCCCTACCCAACTGACACAGACCTGTTCTGAAGTTCCTCCAAGGTAACTTCTTCTGGGAATATGTTGTACTCCAGATATTTGGGGGTGCTTTGTCTCCAAAACCAGCTTAGAAGTTTAATCTGCTGTCAGTTTGAGAGAAAGGTCAGAGGAAGTCACAGAGAGTTGTGTCTGTATTCTACCATCTTGGCTCTGCCTCCCTCAGCCTGTCTCTGGACCTCTCAAAGAAGTACTAGTATATTTATGGTTTTACTGGTTCAGAAAATTCCTGTATATACAATTTTCTTTGCCATTTCAATAGACAATTGATAATATAGGGCTGACTAGAGTCCTGATCTTTTAAGTTATTTGCCAGGTGATATACTGAATATATATGGAAATTGAACTCATATTTTTTTTTCTGTTTTCTAGGCCCTAGGTTCTTAAACTTGGTTTGTGACCAAAAACATGGTGTCTTGTAACTAAATGTAGGAGTATAAAACTATGATTTATTATCAGGAAATGTTTGGTTTGTACACATGTTTTACATGCTTATATACATGAGGTCAAGCAAAAATTACTTGGATGAAAAGAGGTCACAAAAGGAAAAATTCTAGGAAGCCCTAATTATCTCATTATCCAACACATTATTCTGTCTTTATAAAAAACCTTCCATAAAGTCACAAATACTACTAAGAAGATTAATCATTTCATATGAAGTATTTTGTTATTGTGAAACACTCTATAGCCTAACAAGTTTGCCTCACTTGATGTGAATTTTCACATATCATGAAGTCACTAAAATCTACTTCCAGGTGGAGTTATGGCATGTTTTCTAATATATCTAATAAATGCACACACGCACACACACACACGTGTGTGTGTGCGTGTGTGCATTTACAATTGAATTCTACCAAACACTTGAACAGCAATTAATTTTAATAATATGTAATCTATTTGGAAAAATATCTGAGTCCTGCCAACTTCCTTCCATGGCACAAATAAGATACTGATACTTCTAACAGTAAGAGTCAAAAGAATAGAAAGAAAATTGCAGACTAATTTCTAATTAATATTGACGCAAAAATTTAACATAAAATATTAGTAAAGAGATCATAGTAGCTTATCAGCAAGTTTTTATACGAAGTGTTTATGATAAAGGGCTTGTTTCTCAATTATATAAAACAATTGAGTCAAATTTATAATAATACAAGTTATTTCTCAATTGATAAATTGTTAAAAGGTATGGATAATTTTCTGATGAACAAATCAAATTTATCTTAAAGTCATATTTAAGTGTCCTAAACAACTATTGATGAGAGAAATGCACATTGAAATACTTCACACTTAACAGTTTGCTAATATGACAAAAAAGGAAAGTGATAGATTTAGGATAAGATTTGGGAAAAAAAGAACACTAATGCACTGTTGGTCAAGTTGGACTATTCTAGAGAGCAATTTGGAACTATGTTTAAAGGACAATGAAACTGTGCATATCTTTCCATGCAGCAATACCACTGTCAGGTTTGTAAACCAAAGAAATAATAAAACAGGAAAAACAGACATATATTCAGAAATATTTATAGAAATCCTTTTGTTGTGGAAAAATAATGAAAACTGAGAGGATGCCTGTTAGATGGGGAATGGCTAAACAAACTATGTAATATGAATATAATAGAATACTATTTTGCAACAACAAATGATGATATTGTTAAAAATCTGGAATACACACAAAAACTGAGGCAAAGTAAAATTAATAGAAAATGGAAAATAGTTTGTATAGTATCAGAAATATTGTGTGATAATCAAGTATGAATTATTCACTTCTTCTCAACAACTTAGTGATGCAAGACATGTACATAAGACTTAAGAAGGAAAAATGAAATCCCCATTGAGATAAAGAAATAAAAGAATTTCAATATACATTGAAACATTCTTTTCATTTACTTTATTCTTTTTTTGCATTTTTCATTCTAATCTGTTTTTTTTCTTTCACAACTGTAACATGAAAATGTTGTACATGGTAGCACATATGTAAACTATACAAATTGCCCACCATTTCCAGAAAAAAAAAATGAGGAGCTACAAAGAGGGGCAAACTAGAGATTTAAAGTCTTATAAAAAACAATGTTAAATTGGAAGGATTCTGGGAATATGGTAAAGTAGGTCAGAAAATTTTTGGCTCTTCAATTTCCTTCACAGATAAAAAACAGAACATTGCCTCACAGGGAATGTAGGGCAAGGGAAATAAACACATGTCAAGCTAAAACAGTTGTTCTTCTAAGAAACATACAATCCCAGGAAAGATCAAAGGCAGATATTCATCCTGAGTGAGGTGCAAGACCTCTTAGCTAGCTTTGTGGTATCAAAAAAACAACAAACTTTGGAGGCAGCTGGAGTTGGAAGACTTCTTAACCCTTAGAAACTGTTATTTCAGCAACATTGTTGGGATGTGATGGTAGAGCAGGAGATTATTTTATGTTATTTTATTTGTTTATTTATTTTTAATACACATTGTTTTATGAATCATGTTGGGAGAGAAAAATCAGAGTAAATAGGAAAAACCAGGGGAGAGGGAAAAAAAAGAAAAAAAAAAAAGAAGTGAATATAGCATGTATTTATTTACATTCAATTTCCATAGTTTTTTTTTCTTTTTTTTCTGGATGCAGATGTCATTTTCTATCCTTTAGATCACTGAACCACTGAGAAGAAGTAAGCCTATCATGGTTGATCATTGCACAATTTTGCTGTTATTGTGTACAATGTATTCCTGGTTCAGCTTGTTTCCTTCAGCATCAATTCTTGCAAATCATTCTAGAACTTTCTAAAAATCAGCCTCTTCAGTTTTCTGTAGGACAATAATATTCCATTACTTTCACATACCAGAACTTATTCACCCAGTCCCCAGTTGATAAGCATCTATTAATTTTCCAATTATTTGCAACCATAAAAAGAGCTAGTCCAGTATTTTTACCCATGTGGGTTTTTTTTTTCCCTCCATGATTTTCTTGGGATACAGACTCAGTAGGGCCACTGCTGGGTCAAAAGATATGCACAGTTTGATAGCCCTTTGGGAATAATTCCATGTTGCTTTCCATAATGGTTGGAACATTTTACAATTCCATCAACAATCCATTAGTATCCCAGTTGTCCTACATCCCTTCCAAAATTTATCATCTTTTCCTGTCATATTAGCCAACCTGAAAGGGATGAGGCGGTACCTGACAGTCATTTTGATTTACATTTCACTAATCAATAATGATTTAGAGCATTTTTTCATGTAAATGTAGATGGCTTTAATTTCATCATATGAAAATTATCTGTTCATATGCTTTGAACATTTATCAACTGAAAAATGATTTGTATTTTTATAAATTTTACATCATTCTTTATATAGCTTGGAAATGAGACCTTTACTAGAAACATTGGATGTAAAACTTTTTCTCAGTTTTGTCCTTCCCTTTTAATCTTGTTTCTGTTGGTTTTGTTTCTGCAAAATCTTTTTAATTTAATGTAATGAAAGTTGTCCATTTTGTTTTTATAATGTTTTCTCATTCTTTGATTATAAATCCCTCCCTTCTCCAAAGATCTGATAGGTAAATTATCCCTTGCTCTCCTTATTTGCTTGTGGTATCACCCTTTATGCTCATACCATGTATCCATGTTGACCTTATTTTGGTATGACATATACATCTATGATGTTTCTGACATATTATTTTCCAGTGTTCCTAACATTTTTGTCAAATAGTTAGTTCTTATCCTAGAAGCTGGAGTTTGAGGGTTTGTCATATACTAAATTTCTATAGTCTTTGGTTATTGTATTGTATATGTCTAACCTATTTCACTGATCCACCATTATATTTCTTAGGCAGTGCCAAACAGTTTTCTTTTTTTATTAAAGTTTTTATTTGCAAAACATATGTGTGGGTAATTTTTCAACACTGAGCCTTGGAAAGCCTTCTGTTCCAAATTTTTCTCCTTTCCTTCATCCCCTCGATGGCAGGTAGACCAATACACGTTAACTATGTTGAAATATATGACAAATCCAATATATTCAGAAATATTTATACAGTTATCTTGCTGTAGAAGAAAAATCATATCTACAAGAAAAAAAAAAATACCTGAGAAGGAAATCAAAATGCAAGCAAACATCAAGAGAAAGAGTGAAAATGCTATATTATGGTTCACACTCAGATCCCACAAGCCTTTCTGTGGGTGTAGATAGCTTTCTTCATCACTGCACAATTTGAACTGGTTTGAATCATCTCATTGCTGAAGAGAACCATGTCAATAAGAAGTGATCATCGTATACTCTTGTTGTGGCCATGTATAATGATCTCCTGGTTCTGCTCATTTCATTTAGCTTAAGTTCATGCAATTCCCTTCAGGCTTCTCTGAAATCATTCTACTGATCATTTCTTACAGAACAATAATATTCCATGATATTCATATACCATTATTTATTCAGCCATTCTCTAACTGATGGGAACCCATTCATTTTCCAGTTTCTAGTCACTACAAAAAGTGCTGCCACAAACATTTTTGTACATGTGGATATTTTTCCCTCCTTTAAGATCTCTTTGGGATATAGGGCCAGTAGAAACATTGCTGGAGGGGGGGGAAGAGTCAAGATGGTGGAGCAAAAACGTGACTCTCTGCATCTCCTCCGATCTTCTCTCAAACCAACAATAAAATAAGACTCTGAACTGATCTTCAAGTCAACGAATTTAAAAATACTTGGATACTGCTTGCTGATACCTCTGAATAACTTCACATCAGGTTTGTCTATCTCGGACAGAGGGATAAAGAGTGGTGTAGGCTGGAAGTGAGGGTGGGACTCAGCTCAGCTCATTTTGGCAAAAACTCCAAACTCCAAACTCCAAACACCTGGAGTTTATCTGAGGCCCTCGGGACACTCTGCCCTGATAGGGGGCAGGTGTTCTGGCAGACTTGCCTTATTTAAGGAGTAATTCGGCCTTAGTCCTAGCCCCCACCGGTCCAGCACCTTAAATTAATTCGCCAAATTGCCCCAGGGCAAGAAGTTTTAGCCAAAGTTTTTCCAAACCTTAAAGAGATATACATGCTGTTTAAAAAAAAAAA